>JAULAV010006469.1:0-25003 GCA_030789695.1 Scilla litardierei | reverse complement strand
ACGACAGAGGTTAAGAGCGAGAACTGATGGTCGCCCATCGGGTCTTCCATTAATGCATTAATGTGTCTGACACCGCCTGACACCCATTAATACGTAAGTATCTCTGACACTCTCGCCGACCTATCACGTCTCCACTTGTGCTCCATCTAGGCAGACTCGACAGTTGATTGGATGACGAACAACCGACTCTCAACCCTATAAATACCCCCTCCAGCCACCAAGAAGGGGGTTGGTCAGTTGAAATCTTAACTCTCATCCAGTATTCAAGTCGGATATCCTTCATATATCTGTGCCTTCCTCATAAGCTCGCCACGCAACGCCGATCTGCCTTAAGATCGCCAATTGTTTCCGACATCCTCCTTAAAAGTCATTCACTGGCTTAAAAATCAGAGAGGCTACGAGTTGACAGCTAACTCAGCTTTTTTGACGAGTTGTTATTCTCGCAAGAAGGTCGCCTCAGCTACCGGGAGTCGGCGACCATCAGACGACCTTAGATTCTTCGCCTCCGAAGCGTGCTCCAAGTCGTGCTAGCCTCATTGACACCCTCATACTTGTATCATTGTACTCGTGATTTCCATTTAATACAAATTACATTGTTGGTCGGACCTGACCCGCAACAATTGGCGCTGTCTGTGAAAATCTAGGGTTACACCCATGTCAGACACCGCACGTAATCACCGCAGTCACCGTTACAGCAAGCAGCCCATGACCGAGGATCACTGCTCTCCCAGAAGGACTTCTCCGATGGATCTACCCCTTGAGGGGTCGATCGCTGTCATTTAGGACGCGGCCCTCAGTGTCTACAAAAGTTTCGAGAACTTCACCAAAATGAGGGAGAACTGGGCCGCTGCCAGGCAATCTAGGCCGCCTCCATCAGAAGGCCCCTCTAGACCCCGCAATGTGAAGCGAGACCTCCTCCCCCAATTTGACGAAGAAGCGGTATCACTACGAAGTCAGTTCGAAGAAGGAGATGCGGCCGCTCTGCAGAAGCAGTTCGATGAGGAGGAGGCCGCTTATCAAAGGCGACTGGATGAAAAAGCAGCCGTCCGACAGCGTCAATTCATCGATGTCGCGAAGGAGAGGCCTCAGGAGGGGAGTCGAGGAGTCCTCCAGGCGTCGGCCGTGATAGTTCGAGAGAGTCCCAGGCTGGGTCATGCTGCTGAAAGCCATCGTCGCAGGAGATAGCCGAGCCCGAGACGAGGAGAGCACGCCCACCGTAGCAGAAGTCCTCCGGTCAGGGTGCCACTCTCTTAGGCGTAATGACCGGTGGCGAAGGAGCCACGACCGCAGCCCGACCCCCGAGGCGAGGGAGGGACGCCTCTGAGCACCGAGGTGGCTCATCCGGCGATTCCAACCAGCGGCGAGAGCATCGAGGGGGGGGGGGGGGGCAGAGACGCCTCCCGAAGGTCGCCAACGCCTCCCACATACCCCGAAGAAGCCAAACCGTTGACCCAAAGGGTGATCTCAACCCTGCTACCCCATAGGTTCAAACTACCTCAGTTTGAACTGTATGATGGTTCGGGTGATCCCCTGGAGCATGTGTAGTGATACCGGGGAGTGATGCAGATCCACGGAGCGGATGACGCCCTCCTCTGCCGAGCTTTCCAAACGACTTTGAAGAAGTCGGCGGTGGAGTGGTACAACAACCTGTCGACCGCTCCATTGATTCATTCAGCGATCTTTCCCGCAAGTTCTGTCAGCAGTTCTTGGCGGGGCAAAGAAGGAGGAAGGCGTCAGACTATCTGTTCACGGTGGTCCAGAAAGAGGGGGAGACCATTCGCAAATTCCTGCAGTGCTTCAATGAGGAGAGACTTAACGTGATGAGCTGTGGAGATGAGCTCGTCATGGCGGCCTTCAAGAAGGGTCTGGCGAATAGGGGTCTACTCAAGTCGATGCTACATGATCCGCCTGCCAACCTCGATGCCCTCTTTGCCCAGGAGGAGAAGTTTATGTTAAGCGAGGAAGCTTTCGGGACGTTGAAGGAGGTCACACCAGCCAAAGCCCCTAGTGTTGAGGCGAGGCTCAATGATCGACCGAGACAGGATGATCGCCCCCAAGTGCACGACAAGGACCGCCCCCCGAGGGCGTGATCAAGACCACCCCCGAGGGCACGACTAGGGAGGCCCTCGAGGGCAAGACCACCTCGGACCGCTGAGAGAGTTCATCGCCCCCAGGAACTTTACTCCGAGAGACAGGCCCAAAAGAGCGCAAGAAATTAACTACACGGGACTCTCTGACGGAGGTGAAGACGGCGGCCCTGGCAAACGGGCTCAGACGTACCTTTGGAGATGAAGTCAAAGCCCTCCGCAAGAAATCTGCAGAAGTACTGCCGATATCACTGGGACCACGGCCATGATACCGACGAGTGTTACACTTTGAATAAGGACATAGAGCGGCTAATTCAGGACGGACATCTCCGTAGGTTCGTCGACCAGAGAAGGTCGGAGTGCAGGGGAGGAGGACCCGGAAGAGCTGTTCACGAATAGCCGAGCCGATCATACGCATCAACTGACCGGCAGAGGTCGGCGAGGTATCCTTTAGGCTTGAGTACTTTGACGAAGAAGCCAATCTAAAAGGACTCGGCTACAACGACAAGCCTCGTCGAGCGCCGTCAGAAGGTTGCCAGGTACTTCGACCTCTGCGTGGAGAAGCAAAGCTTCAGAGTCAGTGACTCGTCCTCTGAGATGCGACCTTCAGACCAGAGATCGGCATTGCAGAGCCTTCAACTTACGTTTTGACGACAATGGAGGGCGATGGGTCAGCTCCTTTATGGAATGCAAAGCGGTTGCTCAAATATTATCAACCAACATTATCAATAAATATTTTTTGTGTTTATACATTTATTGTGTTGTTTGAATTTAAATTTCAGCTCCTCTCCGAAATTAAAAGTGCCCTCATGAAGGTCGGCTAAATGTTCGAGAGCCCCAGTTCTCACGGGACGACCTAGTAGATAAAGTCACAGATCAAGGTTGGCTCGAACATTGGGAACGAGCTCATGCCGCAAGCAAGGATAAGGCTTCAGGGGGCTGGACGAGCTACGACTCCGACCAAAACTCGGCACAGATCTGGTGCTATGGCCCCCGAAAGGCTCCAAGGGTGCAGGACGGGTTACGGCCCCAACCTGCCCCACAAAGACTCAAACCTCTGGGGCAGATCGCGGCCTCGCTATCCGTAACAGGTCGAACCTCGCTACCCAAACCGGGGATGATCCGGGGCTACGGCCCCCTGAAAGGCTCCAAGGGCGCGGGACGGGCTACGGCCTCAACATGCCCCACAAAGAATCAAACCTCCGGGGCAGATTGCGGCCTCGCTATCCGTAACAGGTCGAACCTCATTACCCAAACCGAGGATGATCCGAGGCTACGGCCCCCGAAAGTCTCCAAGGGCGCGGGACGGGCTACAGCCCCAACCTGCTCCACAAAGACTCAAACCTCCAGGGCAGATCGCGGCCTTGCTATCCGTAGCAGGTCAGACCATGCTACCCAAACTGGTGATGATCCGGGGCTACGGCCCCCGAAAGGCTCCAACGGCGCAGGACGGGCTACGGCCCCAACCTGCTCCCACAAAGACTCAAACCTCCGAGGTAGATCACGGGCTCGCTATCCGTAGCAGGTCGGACCTTGCTAGCCAAACTGGAGATGATCCGGGGCTATGGCCCCCGAAAGGCTCCATGGGCGCGGGACGGGCTACGACCCCAACCTGCCCCACAAAGACTCAAACCCCCGGGGCAGATCACGGCCTCGCTATCCGTAGCAGGTCGGACCTCGCTACCCAAAGCGGAGAAGATTCGGGACTACGGCCCCCGTAAGACTCCAAGGGCGCAGCGAGCTACGGTCCCAAACCGCCCCTCCCAAAAACTCCAACGGTGACTAACAAAGGAACTTCGTCCATCGACTTGCAAAAGTCATTACCAAGATTCCTCTCAGACTCTACAACGTTCCGCCTCTCCTCGACCTTAAGCTTGTCCATGCCAAATGCTGGGGACATACACATACAAAGACACAAAGCAAACAACACAAAGCAATTAACAACGACAGTAAGCCAAGAACTTCCAAATCCGTTTGATTATATATACACTACAGAGTTACAACAAAAAATTCCAAGCTTGGCCTCAAGGCCGGCCAAACATTGATGCCGCCCAGACTACAGCGCCTCAACTCGGTCGCCACCTTCTGGGTCTCCACCTTCTGGGACCTGGGAGTCCGCCTAGTTGCCCACCTGGTCGTTGCTGGCTTGGAGTCTCCGACCATTCGACGCTTGCAGCAAGGAAAGCCTCCCCTTCATCGTCTGAGGCCGCCGACAGACGGAAGAAGTCAATCTCCAGGTTGGGGTAGATCTTTTCCAACCTCGTCTTGACCATCTCAAGGCCGGCCGCCAGACCCTCGTTGAAGCCCTCGGCCCTCATGGATGTCAGAGCGGGGACGAACTCCTTGACCTGGTATTGGCGGACGGCCTCATTCTTGACCTTGTCCAGATCGACCTTCTCCAGCTCGGCGACTCGTCGCTCAAGGTCGGCGGTCTTCGTCGCGGTCGCCTCCCTCTTCGTGGTCAGTATATTCTCGGCGGCGACCCTCCGGGCCTCCTCATCCCTGGTCCTCTTCTATGTCTCCTCCACGACCTTCTCCAGCTCGGCGAATGACTCCTTCTGGGTCTCATAGTACCCCCGGAGTTTCGTCAACTTATCGCTGACGCTCTTCAGCTTCGCCTCGGCCTCCTTGAGCTCGGCCGGCTTCCTCCCAAGGGCGGCCTCGGCCCTGTTTGCCACCGACGTGTCACAGGAGGGACACTAGGGCGGCGACCGCCTACACAAGGGACTAAAGTCGTAAGCGCATCAAAAAAGAAAGAAGATCAGTATTTTGGATAAAAAGAATGATGAACCTGCATACTATGCCAGACGGCTGTATCGTAGAGCCGCTCGACGTCGACGTTCGTCAGGGACTCTCGATCCCTCGGTAGAGTGCTGTTCTCCGCCAGGCGGGCCGTTACCTCGGCTTCATCAAAAACAGACTCATAGGCACCCACCGGGTAGAGCGACGCGTCGATTTTCGCCAACGGGAGGGCGATGATCTCCTCCTTCTTCGACTTGAAGGTAGCAAGCGCTGCCTCGTAGCTTGGGTGGCTGACTTCCCCAGCCCGGATGGCGGGCACCTGAAGGGCTAGCGCGCGAATGCAACCCGTCTTGTTTTGGCCGACCCAGCCGGAGGTTTCTAAGGGGCAGCTGAACTGATGGGCACTGCAGCGATCGCGCCAATCGACATGCCCTGGGACACGACGACCACATGGTCGGCCACTGGCTCGACTAGGTCGAGGTCGACAAGTCTACTTGACGACGCCTCGCTCGTACAGAAAAAGTGAGCAGTTGACATGGGCTCCTTCCTCGGCTTCTTACCTCGCTCCTCCTTCTCGGCCTATGCGGTGTCCGCCACCTCCTGGATACGCTTATACCCGACCTTTGTCGAGCCTTTGGGTGCCTGCTCCTTGCCTTTGGCCTTGGCCACTGGCACCTTGGTCGCCAGCACCTTGGTCGTCGTGTCCCTCGCCATCTTCATCAACTCTTCTCTTGACAGACTCATAGTTGCACCTGCAAAAAGGAGACAGATCAGGGTGAGCATATCAGAAGTTGATTGCTAAGCTTGAAGTACCTTCGAGCCAGACGTGCTGGGTGATCTGCTCGTCCGCGACCAGGCCCTTCAAGTCCATGCTCTTCTTGTGGATCTCCTCTAGGATCTTGACGTTCTCCAGTCAGTCCCCTCGATGACAACTTCGGCGTTCATTAAGGGATTCAAGGTCCCCCAGTTTGACCTCAGAGCCAAGTCTACCGGCGTCGAGACGAAGACGAACCTCTTCTTCCACTCCCTCACTTTGTCCGACAGATCGAGGACGAGAGGCCGACCCCTCCTCGTGCAGACGTAGTAGTATGTCCATTTTCGCTTAGCCTCGTAGAAGTACTGGAACAGAGGCAGGTCGGACTTATGCCGCTGGCGGAGCAAAGGACAAGAAAGCTGAGCATCGAGCTGATGGAGTTCGGCATCAATTGGAAGAGTGGGAGTTCGAGGAAGTGAAGAACGAGGAGGAATGGATGGAGAGGGAAGCGGAGCCCCAGGGCGAAGGTTGGATAGTAGACGCCGATCTTGTTGTCCCTTAGGGAACAAACCTGCTTGTTGAGTTCAAAGAGGCGAACTGTATATGGCGGCCGAATGAACTTGGAGCAAATTTCGTGGATGGAGGAGGTCGACCTTTGGGACATTTGGGCCAGGATCTTGCGGTCGTGACTTCGCTGCCGCTCGAAACCTTGGCGGTCGACCTAGGCCCCTTTTCTTTCTTGGGGTCCCCTTTGATTGCCGACGACGAGGCGGTAGCATGGCCGACGGCTAGATCTACCTCCCACTCCACTGGCCAAAACAGCGCCAGCTCCTCCGACACCACCGGCTCCGATTCTGCGGCATCGCCTTCATCAAGTTGGCCGAACCACATCTTAACATAGGAATTTAAAGCGGAAGAAGCAGACGAAGCAATGGACGGATCAAGAGAGTACCTAGAAGAAGGAAGATGAATGAAGGTCCGACAACGCCATGACAACGACGGCGAAAGCTCTCTGCAATGACGGGGGAAGCGAAAATTTTGAAAATTCGGGAGAAAACTCCCTCTCGTTGCCCCCCTGTCTCTATTTATAGGGAAAGTCGGGCGATCTTAGCCGTCGAAGGTGGGCAACGTGGCAAGATCTGGGCGAGACTAGCACATCGACTTCCCTTCACGATCACGTCATCCTCTGAGCGGTCGAATGCTTCGAATCGTCACCCGTCGCCGAATCGCCATCATAACCTGAGAAGATTTGGCGGTCAATTCAAATTAAATGATGCCGACCAGCCCTCATCCAATGTGAGTGCGACACATCATCCGAGCCAAGCCGAGACAGGCTTGCCGTTTCGAACTCAAATGACGAGGGCAATTGTTACGACCTTAGGGTCGGCCTAGATAATAATGGACCATTACTTGAAGCCCAAACGGAAGGTCGCCACGACACTGGAAAGCTCGCCTCGTCGAGCGACAAGCTCGCCATCAGGGTCAACAAAAGGTCGCCTACTCTCCTCACAGGAAGCGCGGCGAGAAGGTCCGAAGACACCAAGCTCGGTCGCCAAGCTTGGCTCTAACCAAGGACGGCCTAGCATAAATATCTCTGACAGGGTGACGTAGGGCCACCTATTCCCTAATTAATGCCAAAGGTTTAGAGCGAGAACCGATGGTCTTCCATCGGGTCTCCCATCAATGCATTAATGTGTCTGACACCGGTTGATACCCATTAATGCGTAAATATCTCTGACACCCTCGTCAACCTATTGCGTCTCCACTTGTGCTCCAGCTAAGCAAACTAGACAGCTGATTGAACGACAAACAACTGACTCTCAACCCTATAAATACCCCCTCCGGCCACTAAGGAGGGGGTTGGTCAGTTGAAATCTTAACTCGCATCCAGTATTCAAGGTTGGATATCCTTTATATATTTGTGCCTTCCTCGTAGCTTGCCACGCAAGGCCGATCTGCCTTAAGATCGCCAAGCGTGTCCGACATCCTCCTCAAAATTCATTCCCTTACTTAAGCATCGTAGAGGCTGCGGGTTAATATCCAACCCAGCCTTTCTGACAAGTTGTTACTCTCGCAGGAAGCCCGTCTCAGCTATCGAGAGTCGGCGACCATCATGCGACTTTGGATTCTTCGCCTCTGAAGCGTGCTCCAAATCGTGTTAGCCTCATCGACACCCCATGCTTGTACTCATTGTACCCATGATTCCCATTTAATACAAATTATATTGTTGGACGGACCTGACTCACAACAGTATTTGTAGCATGTTCCATATGAACTAGCAGCCATACCAATCCTGAGGTAAGAAGCAGCAAGTACGTTGTCAAGACCAACACTGGCACAACAACGAGTGCAGTGGCGAAACCAAACCTTTAGATTAGTGGGGTCTTAATAAATATACATTTCTAGTGGGGCCTAATACATATGCATACATTTATACATACACTTGGGCGAGCTTCTCTAAGACTTGGCGAGCTTCTTGTCAGAGCTAGTTCTCATTAGGGAGATTCGGTGGGCCGTTTACTTGGGCTTTGAACATGCGGGCCTAGATCGACTGGGCTGATCTTGAGGTCGTAACAATTGCCACCGTCATTCGAGTTCGAAATGGGAAGTCCGGATCGGCTCGGATGACGCGCTTCACTTTCTATTGGATGACAGCTGTAGCATTAAATGCGAGGTGACCGCTCTGACGGCATTAAATGAGAACTGACCGTTGGATCTATAATGCCATCATGCCGATTCGGCTGCTGGGGAGCAATCGAGGCGCCCCGCTACGTGGAGCACAACATGTGTCCCATACTGCTCTGGGGGGAAGTCGAGACGCCAGTTTTGCCCCGGATCTTGCCACGTGGCCTACCCTCAACGGCTGGGATCTTCCGATCACCTCTATAAGATAGAATGAAGGGGCATCAGTTGAGGGTTTCTGCATTCGAATTTCAAAAAAGCTTCTCTTCTCTTCTTTGCTTTCGAGAGTTCTCGTCGTCGGTCATTACTTCATCGGAGCTCCGTTGATCTTCTTCTTTTCTAGGTATTTTCTTGATCAATCAATGGCTTATTCTGGTTCTTCAGCTTTTAATTCGAATGCAGAGGGGTACTTTGGAGAGCATGGGAGTGGGAGTGCATCAGCAGCGAAGGAGACGATGGTGTGGCCGGAGGAGTGGGAGGCACGTCCTGCTGTTCCTTCAACGTCGACGGTGCAAGGGGAGCCCAAGAAGGAGCGAGGGCTCGGGTTAGGCTTCGGCAGAGTAAGGTTCACGGTTCCGGCAGAGATCATGGATATATAGTGCAAAACGAGCACCATCAGTCTCCCCGAGATTTGCTCCAAATACATTCGGCCACCCTGCGGGTTCGCCTTCTCGAACCCAATGAAAGGGTTTGCTCACCAAGAGATAACGGAGTCGGTGTCTACTACCCGACCTTCGAACTCGGACTGCGATTTCTGCTCAACCCCCACCTCCTTCGCTTGTGGAACTTCCTTGAGCTTCCTCTCTTCCAGCTAACGCCGAACTCCAACATCTCTACGATTGGCTTTGTTGTCTTCTGCAATTCCAGTGGGATAAGTCCGAGCATATCATTCTTCCAATATTTCTTTGAGACGAAGAAGAAGTGAATGTATCATTGTGTTAATGCGAGGAGGGGCCGACATCTCATCCTTGAGCTGCCGAGTGAGGTGAGAGAGTGGAGGGAGAGGTATGTCTTCATTTTGAGGCTGGCGGACTCGGTATTGAGGTCGAACTGGGGGACGCTGAATCCCTTAGTGAATAGAGAGGTGACCCAGAAGGGGCAAGACATGGAGAACTCAAAGATCTTGGAGGAGATCCCCGAAGCGACCCAGAAGCATGCAAACTTGGATAAGGGCGACCAGTTCGTCCAATTTTTCTGGCCCGAAGGTATTGCGATCTTAGCAACCTTCTCCATATACGCTCACCCTAATATTTCTTCTCTCTGCAGGTGCGGACATGATCCTCTCGCAGGATGAGTTGATGAGGAGGGCTAGGGAGCTGACGACCACGGAGCCGACGACCAAGAAGTCTTCGGCCCAGGAGAAAGGCAAGGGGTGGAGATCGAAAACTTGGTGAGGAAGGCGGGGCAGAAACGGAGCTCGGGGGTCATCATTGGGGCCGAGAGGGGTGAGCGCGACAAGAAAGCGAAGGAGACGCCTGCGGCAGCTTTTCATACCCCTAGGGTCAGTGAGGCGATGCAGGACGGCTTCGTCGACCTTGGCGCTGGTGAGAAGGTGGTGACACCCCAGAGCTTGCCGACTCAGGACAGCACTGCGGTACAGACCGACAGGGTTCCGGTCGAGAGTTGGTCTTACGGATGTCCCCTTTGGGAGCAGGGGGAGCCGAGGCATCCGAGCTGTGAGCCAATGCTCGCCCGATTTAAGGCAACGAAGGCCGAGGTTCATACCATTCCAAAGGGAGGACTCTTCGTGCCGAGCTTTTCAGTGGGTAACAAGGAGTCAATGTTCGATGAGGCCGGCGTTGCGGCTCGTTTGGCGGAGAACAGTTTGTTGCCGAGGGATCGTGAGTCAATATTTAATATTGGTCCAAAGCGCCTTTGTGATATGGCAATTTGGCACAGTATGCAGACATGCCGCTCTCTCTACTCCATATTGCATGTCTTCTTTCTTCCAAGTGTACTTACGTTTTCTGTTCCTACTATAGGCGGTCGCGGTAATGGTGTCCTTTCAGCGTCATACTTCCGTGATTGGGCTCAAGGCGACACATCAGAAGAATAAGGCTGATCTCCAGGCAGCCACTAATAAGCTGTGGGCGATAGAGGCCAAATTCGAGGAGGTCGCCGGGAAGCTACATGATCGGGAGGATCGGCAGGAGCAGCTCCGGGGATGGTACGCGACCGAGAAGAGGGAGGTCGTGAGGCTGGAGAAGATTGTGGCAGTGCTGGAATGGCAGCTTCGGGAAGATGAAAATCGAAGGGTCGCTGCCATGAACGCCCACGCCGAGGAAGTGGAGGCTAAAGGGGGTGGAGATCGTCGAGCTCAAGCGGCAGGTGGTAACGCTGAAGAAGATAGATCTGGAGGCCGTGAAGGCAGGGGCCATCTGCAAGTATCCGGACAAGAAGTATCTCCCTATGATGAGGTCGATGAGGGCAGAAGGTGTAGAAGAGGGGTTGCAGGTTGGCATCAAGAGAGTGGAGGTGAGGTGGGCAAAGTTATACCCCGCCTTGGAGGTCGACTTCTCCAAGTTGACCATGGCCTCCGATGATGAAGAGGATACGGTTGATACTCAGGGGGGAGGCGACGCAGGTTCGGGTGAAGGTGACCAGGGCGCCACATAATCTTCGGGGGGCGGAGTGCTAAGGGCCGATCTTGGGGCCTCGCTTAGGACTTTCTTTTTTATTCTTTCTTTTGTTTTGAAGTAGGACTTTTTGTAGTATCGGCCGATGTGATATCTTTTACAAGGCCGGCTTCTAGAAATACTTGTAAATATTTTCAACATCTTGATCAATGAAAGTTTTGTTTCTGATGGCCGTCGTCCGAACTCGTTTTGTAGAGTATATAAAGACTTGGCGCTTCCTTCTCCTTAGCCTTGCACTTATGTGTGCCCTGACATTCGGGGCAGACGAGAGTTGGGGTGAGAGCGGGCCGGATGTCGAGATTATATCTCGGCCCTATCCCGTCGAAGCGAGCTTGAGGGAGGGGAGGGTGCGAGCCCGTAGCTCGGTCCTTGCCCTCGTAAGCTTGTCACGGAGTTGAGGGTGGGGAGGGTGCGAGCTGTAGCTCGGTCCTTCACCCACCGGTGCCTTATCGAGGGCGAAGCTCGTAAGCTTGTCCCGGAGTTGAGGGTATGGAGGGTGCGAGCCATAGCTCGGTCCTTCACCCACCAGCGCCTATCGATGGCGAAGCTCGTAATCTTGCCCCGGAGTTAAGGGTGGAGAGGGTGCGAGTCGTAGCTCGGTCCTTCACCCAACGGTGCCTATCGAGGACGAAGCTCGTAAGCTTGCCCCGAAGTTAAGGGTGGGGAGGATGAGAGCCGTAACTCGGTCCTTCACCCATCGGCGACCTATCGAGGGCAAAGCTCGTAACATTGCCCCGGAGTTGAGGGTGGGGATGGTGCGAGCCGTAGCTCGGTCCTTCACCCACCGACGCCTATCGAGGGCAAAGCTTGTAAGCTTGCCCCCCGAGTTGAGGGTGTGGAGCCGTAGCCCGGTCCTTCACCCACAGGTGGCCTATCAAGGGCGAAGCTCGTAAGCTTGCCCCGGAGTTGAGGGTGGGGAGGGTGAGAGCCGTAGCCTGGTCTTTCACCCACCGGCGGCCTATCGAGGGCGAAGCTCGTAAGCTTGCCCCGGAGTTGAGGGTGGGGAAGGTGCAAGCCGTAGCCCGGTCCTTCACCCACCGACGGCCTATCGAGGGCGAAGCTCGTAAGCTTGCTCCGGAGTTGAGGGTGGGAAGGGTGCGAGCCGTAGCCCGGTCCTTCACCTACCGGTGACCTATCGAGGGCAAAGCTCGTAAGCTTGCCCCGGAGTTAAGGTTGTGGAGGGTGCGAGCCGTAGCTAAGTCATTCACCCCACCGGCGACCTATCGAGGGCGAAGCTCGTAAGCTTGCCCTCGGAGTTGAGGGTGGGAAGCGTGCGAGTCGTATCTCGGTCCTTCACCCACCGGCGCCTATAACCTTGGATGGGAGCTAAAATTTTCAAATGGAGATGACAATATTTGAGAGTATGCACAGAAAACGATAGTTATATTTACAAAGCTATTGATAATATCTGAGTAAATGCTCATCATTCCATTGGCGGGCTAGCTCGCCGCCTTCCATTGTTGGTCACTGTAGTCCTCCCGATCATTGACGAGTTTGACCAACAGGGCTTGCTCAACAGTCTTGGCTCCATCGCGCTTGTCCAACTCCCTGTGAAGTCTGAAACTTAATCATTTGATGCAGGAGTGAGTGGAGAGCTTCGATGGCGGTCATGTATGGCCGCACTATGATGCCGCTGTATGCTGATGCGATGTCGACGACAACGAATTGCGTCATCTGAGTGATGATTTTCGGCCCCTCCTCCAGAGACATTGGCAGGGTGATAACTCCGACAATGGAAATCGAGTGACCGGTGAAGCCGACAATCGGACCCGTACATGGCCTTGGATCTGCTTGCTTCAGCCCCATCTTCTCGTTCGTTGACATAAAAAGAATGTTGCATGAGCTTCCGGTGTCGATCAAGAGGCGGCTGACTATGGCCGTTCCAATTTGGGCTTCGATAACGATGGCGTCATCATGTGGTAGATCGACCCCTTCCAAGTCGTCGTCCGAGAAAGAGATGGGAGGACGAGCTACTCTCCTCCGCCTTGCTTCATCACCCACGCCCGTCGTCATCACTTGTCGAGCGTACGCCTTTCTGACCGATGCCGATGCGCCACCCGAGGATGGCCCACCGCAAATCACATCTATGCGCATGACCGCTCTAGGCTGGCGAGGGACGTCTTGCTCAGTATTCTGGGGCTGGTATGTAGGGAAATATGCCCTCAGATCATTTGTATTTGATGCAAATGATAATTTAAGTCGAGATAGGGACTAAATTGCATATGATGCAAAATAGATTAAATGTGTTTTAAATATTTTAAGACAATATTTAATTATATAAACGGAAGGAAAAGTTCACGGGTAAGACGGGAATGTCTCGGTCTAGACCCAGGTTCGAACGGTGTCCAAATCGGACGCCAGATGCCCAAGATACACGCATAAGCCCAAAATAATGTGATTATTTGCCTAAGGCCTGGGCAAGCCCAGGCGGGCTGGCCCAGTGCCTGGGCAAAGCCCAGGCGCGGGCCTGGGCTCGCCCAGCGCCTGGGCAAGCCCAGGCGCGGCTTGGGCTCTGCCCAGGCGGTTTCTGCACGCGCGCCAAAATTTGTGGGCCCCATTGTGGGGCCCACGTGGGTTCAGAACCCTAGGAAATTTTGGCGGCTGCAGATTTCTGAAAGGTATGGCTTTGGGCTGATCTTTGGACACTCAATTGGAGGGTCAAACGAACTCCGATTGACGAACGGTTTTTTCCTATGCGTTCACCGTTGAACGCTCTTCGTATTGATAGGTTGTATCAATCATGAAGCTCAACGGTGAGTGAGTTAAAATTCACGGAAGTTTGCACTTTGTGAAGTGCAAACTAACTTGATTTAATTAAACTCTAATTTTAGTCCCACATCGGATTTTGAGAAAAGGGGAGAGTCCGCCGCCTATATAAATAGGGGTCTCCCCCCTTCCTCAATACTTGTCCCAAGCTCTAGATCTGAGCGGCTCTCGTAAATGTTGGAGCACACTCGGATCTAGGCTTAAATTAATATTTATCCTCTCCCTATAAATTTCTGCCTTGCTCCTGAGGGCTCTAGCAAAGCGGCAAAGGAGTACGGATTCAGATCCGAAATCTAGGCAGAGGTTTCACTCGCGTGAAACTTTCTGGAGCAAGTGGTTGGCTCGGCGACCAGAAGTTGTTGGGATCGGCGCAAGCGGTTGCTGGGATCGTAGCGGCTAATGCGGGAAGGGCAATTGATTGCCTTCGGTAACACTTTTGCTGCAAGGCAAGAGTTACGGGTATGTTGAGTTTTCTCAACCGTAGTTTTAATTAATGTGCATTATTTTAATTGCAGTAGCTAAAGTAGTTAATTAGATAGTAGTATCCTTAGGGGTTGGTCTGGACCCAACCCCGAGATAGTAGTATTTTCTTGACTTGGGTTTTATGCAGATAGGGCTAGTTTATATAAAATGTTTATATAAATTTTTTCTCTTTATCTTTCCGCTTCCGCTGCGTTATTTTGTGCAAGGTTGTCCGGCCTTCGCTCTCAAGTAGGGCGAAGGACGGACAATGCACTAGTCGAAAGAGAGCCCTTGGATCAGATAAAACCCATCAGTGGTATCAGAGCCAGGCTACATAGACTATCTAAATACTGCTTTTATGAAATGCATGTAATTAAAACTTGTAGTTAGTCTTGCACTAACTATATGTTGGTTTTCAAATTTTTTCGAAAATTGTTTTGAAAACCAAGATTAGATCTTTTTAATTATGTGATAATTAATGACTTTATGTTTCTTTTGCTTTTATTTGATAATTGCTAAGAGAAAGACTTGTAGGGTTAGCCATTAAAATTCATTTAAATCTCTAATTTGATTAAATTTAAATGACTAGCTTTGGCTATGTTTTAAAATATTGTTCACAATATTTTAAATAACACATCCTAATGAATGATTAGGATTGTCCCTTTGTTTGTTGAAACAATTCTGATGTGATTTATTAAAATCCTATAGTTGATAGGTTTCTAATAATAGTTATGAAACACATCCTAATAATTTTGAATTATAGGTTATGACTAGTTGATAGGATTAACTAGTTAAATAAATCATAACAACCAGATTAAATCAATATAACACCTTTTTATCATTAGCACTTTCAATGGAGAATGGTATGGGTAGGTAGTTAGGGAAGGTGTTGTGGATCGACTCAGCTTTGCTGGGCGCAAGTGATCCTGCCCGGCCCTAACTCTGGTCATGCCCGCTTGTACCGCAAAGTTGCTAATAATAAAATGTGTTAGCCTTGGTTATATCTAGTCAATGCGTTATAAATCTTATTAAAGATTAATTCGTGGCCCTCCTTGATTTTGGAGCTTAGTAACTCAAAGAAGACATTTATAGTTGTTGAGTCTCCTCAAGCTTTTCTTTAAGGAACAAACTCCAACATACATGTGATGTAGTCTGGACTTGACGCAAATCGATACGTCAGGTCTCCTCGAGCATCGATCTAAGTCAAATCTGGACTCGAAATCAAGGGTCTGACTAGACCAGTCATTATGGTTAGTTGAGTCTCCTCAAGATCATAAGTGACTGTGGGTAAGAATCGATAGGGAGCCACGTGTGATGTGATTGACTAAGAGTTAGTCTACCAATCATGGAACCAATCAACTTGCTGAGTCTTCTCAAGGTTGTGAGGTTCATGATGATTGGATCCCTCTTTCACTATATTTTAAGATATTAAAATTCGTTCATTTCAGAGAATGATCGTAAAATAGTGGGAGCCCGTAGTTAATTAAAAACCATATTAACTATATCATTTTATCATGAATTACACTACATTAATTCTATGTCTTTTGCAGCATGAAAACGGATATGAATCCTATCCTGAATAATAAATTGACTGGTTTAAATATTGATTGCTTAGAAAACTTTGGGCTTAACGGAGAGAAGAAAAGACATATTGATGTCTCGACTTCTAAGGTATTAGTTATACAGAGTATAGTCCTTTCTGTAACTTCTAACACATGGGTATTGGATACTGGTGCGGGTACTCATATTTGAAATTCTTTACAAGGTATGAGCACATTTAGAAACTTAAGAAAGGATGAAATAGTTCTTCAAGTCGGTAATGGAGCTAATGTAGCTGCTAAAGCCGTAGGAGACCTAAAGCACACATTGGCAAACGGTGCCACATTGTTTTTGAAACAATGTTATTATATACCAAATTTCCTATGCAACGTTATTTTCATTTCGGCTTTGGCCAAAGACGGATATAAATTTACCATTGATGAATCTGTTATGAACATTTTCTTTAATGATAAATTGCTGGGATTTGGAACAATGAATAATGGTGTATACACTCTGTCTAATGACGTTGTGTTAAGTGTTAACACACGAAAACGTAAGGAAACTAGTTTTAATGAAACTTTCCTTTGGCATTGTAGACTAGGCCATATCGGAGAAAAAAGACTTAGCAAGTTGCATAAAGAGGGGTCTCTTGACCTCTCGAATTATGAGTCGTTCGACACTTGCGAGTCTCGTCTCAAAGGTAAAATGGCTAAAACTCCCTTTGCGGGTCAAGGGGAAAGAGTTAGTGAACTCTTGGGTCTAGTACATTCTGATGTATGTGGACCAATGTCTATTTTAGCGAAAGGAGGTTATTCATACTTTGTTACATTTACTGATGATCACTCTAGGTTCGGACATGTGTTCTTGATGAAGCACAAGTCTGATACATTTGAGCGATTCAAAGAGTATCGTAACGAAGTTGAAAAACAGACGGGCAAAAGTATTAAAATTCTTCGATCTGATCGAGGAGGAGAATACTTGAGCCATGAATTTCATGCGTATCTAAAAGAGAATGGGATTCTCTCTCAGATCAGTCCTCCTTACACACCTCAACATAATGGTGTGTCAGAGAGAAGGAATCGTACCTTGTTAGACATGGTTCGATCAATGATGAGTGACTCTGGGTTACCTATCTCCCTTTGGGGCTATGCCCTAGAAACTGCTACCCATATCCTTAATAGAGTTCCATCTAGATCCGTGCCAATGACACCATATGAGATATTGAACGGGAAGAAACCAAACCTTAAGCATATTAAGGTATGGGGTTGTCCTGCGTATGTCAAGAAGCTTAATCCAGATAAACTGGAGGATAGGTCTGTTATGTGTAGATTCATTGGGTATCCTAGTCACTCGACGGGACACATTTTCTATCACCAGGAACAACAAAAGATTGTTGTGTCCAAACACGCCACCTTTCTTGAAAAGGAATTCCTTGTGAATGAGTCTAATGGCGAGGTAATAGAACTGGACGAAAGTCTAGAGACTGAATCAACACATGAACAGATCGCGGAACCAGTGGGAGAGGCAGAGCCTAATGCTACTGAAGCAATTATTAGGAAGTCAAATAGGATTCCTCGAGCTCCAGAAAGATACTACGGATTTCTCGTAGATGGAGGAGTTGAGGATAGCATCTTAGTTGAAGATGATCCTATTAGCTTCCAAGAAGCCATACAGAGTAAAGACTCTAAGAAATGGCTGGATGCAATGAAATCTGAGATGAATTCCATGCACATTAATAAAGTTTGGACTTTAGAGAATGTGCCCAAGGGAAGTGTTCCTATTGGATGTAAATGGATCTTCAAAAGGAAGATCGGTGCAGATAGAAAAATAGAAACGTACAAGGCTAGACTTGTTGCGAAAGGTTATCGTCAGATTCTAGGTGTAGATTATGACGAAACTTTCTCACCCGTAGCCATGCACAAATCCATCCGGATTGTACTCGCTATTACTGCCTATCACAACTACGAAATCTGGCAGATGGATGTAAAAACTGCATTTCTAAATGGTGATTTAGAAGAGCATATTTACATGTCTCAGCCGAAAGGTTTCGAAGTCAGTGGGAGCAAAGGGAAAGCATGTAGAGTGCATAGATCCATTTATGGATTGAAGCAGGCATCCAGGAGCTGGAACATCCGATTTGATAATACGGTCAAAGAGTTTGATTTTATTAAAAATGAAGATGAGTCATGCGTTTATAAGAAAACCAGTGGAAACAATTTAGTCATCCGTGTACTTTTTGTTGATGACATTCTCTTAATAGGTAACAACATACCAATGTTGAAGTCTGTTAAGGATTGGTTATCAACTAACTTCTCCATGAAAGATTTGGGAGAAGCATCCTACATACTAGGTGTGAAGATCTATAGAGATAGATCTAAAAGGATGCTAGGACTCTCCCAATCTAGGTACATTGATACTGTGTTAAAACGGTTTAACATGGAAAACAGTAAAGGTGGGTTTATACCCGCAAATCACGGAATAAGTCTTTCCAAGAAGATGCCTCCAAAGACTGACTTGGAAAGAGAACACATGAGCAACATTCCATATGCTTCGGCAGTTGGATCGATCATGTATTTCATGATATGTACCAGACCTGATGTCGCTTTTGCACTAGGTGCAGTAAGTCGATATCAGTCTAACTATGGAGAAGAACACTGGAAAGCAGTCAAGATGATTCTCAAGTACTTGCGAAGAACAAGAGATCTAGGTTTGATTTATGGAAGTGAAGAACTCAAGATTGAGGGCTTCACGGATTCCAGCTTTCAGAGTGACGTAGATGACAGCAAGTCAATTTTAGGATACATTTTCACTCTCAACGGATGTGCAGTGAGCTGGAGCAGTTCAAAGCAAGATACCGTTGCTGATTCAACTATGGAGGCCGAATATATAGCGGCCAATGATGCAGCAAAGGAAGCTGTCTGGATTAGGAAATTTGTGAGCCAGCTAGGCGTGTTGCCTACTGTTATAGATCCAATACCGTTGTATTGTGATAACAATGCCACATTGAGCTTGGTCAAAGAACCCAGATTCCACAAGAGATCCAGACACATTCTTCGAAAATATCACTTGATACGTGATATTGAGAAGAGGAAGGACATAGAAATCCTCAGAGTCTCGTCTGAAGAGAATTTAGCTGATCCATTTACAAAGGCCCTTGCGCGTGATCGTTTAGAGAAACTAATGTGTAAAAGCGGTATGAAATACCATAAAGAGTGGGCCTTGTAGTGAGTGGTAGATGTTTTGAGAGTTGTATGCCTATGAGGCACATTGTCCTGAAAAACATCTTATTCATGAATAAAATAAATTTATTGGTATCAAATTATCTTTGTGCATTTGTGACATCTTATATACTTAGATAATTTCCTTAGACTTTTAGCAAGGTATACACTTATCTTGATGATGATCACGATTATGAGAAAATGTTTTTACCGATTGGAGCTTAAAGTCTTAAACAGGTTCGTGGTCATTGATATGTCGAGAAGAGGATATCGACACATCGATAAGACCATTGTGTCTTTGTATTCATTATGGATTAGTAACGATGGACTCGTAATCGTTTGACTTGGTGAAGTCAGAAACAAGACGCAGGTGCTCATTAGAAAATGAGTTCACTGAACGACTCATAAAAGGTTATCATTTGGTTAAACTTAATTTAAAATGTCAATGATAACTTTTAGTGATGATAGGCAAGCTGGTCCTATGACTTGAAGACATTGAACAAACCTGCATGTGAATGGTGTCACTTAGATCATTTTCCTAGCTTCAAGACTTTACTTGTCGAAAGGATTTTGGTTGGGTGGCATTTGAAGCGTGTGAGGGGAGTTGTGTCTAAGAAAGGATTCGTCTCTCTTATTAAGGAGAGTTAGTGTTGTATGTGTTGGTTCGGTGCTTTAGTGAAAATCTTTGATCAAAATATGTTGAAAGAAGTTCAACATGTATTTAACTAAAGACCGATGTAACTGACCGGTTTCAAGTTGGTGGGGTTGACATGTTACCATACCCTAAACTTGAATAAACAACATAGTCTTGACGAAAGGATTAAAACTGCGGTATTCATCACGGATACAGTCTTGGTAATCCCGACGATTTTTGTCAATGGGTTAAACCACATAATTATGATGCCGAAACAGGGACGGCAACTACTGCTCGTGGTCACTGCCGTCTAGGGTCTCGAACCCAAACCTGTAGTAGGGTCAGGCTGTAGGGTGTCACACAGAGTGCGATCTTCGTCTAGTAATAGATAGAAATTAGTTAGGGAGAATAATTTGCATTTGAGCAAGGGACAAAGTATTGCAAAAGATGTTTGCAATAGTCTCCAGCATTCGGGATAAATGATCCTGAGTGCAAGTGGGAGATGTAGGGAAATATGCCCTCAGATCATTTGTATTTGATGCAAATGATAATTTAAGTCGAGATAGGGAGTAAATTGCATATGATGCAAAATAGATTAAATGTGTTTTAAATAGTTTAAGACAATATTTAATTATATAAATGCAAGGAAAAGTTCACGGGTAAGACGTGAATGTCTCGGTCTAGACCCAGGTTCGAACGGCGTCCAAATCGGACGCCAGATGCCCAAGATACACGCATAAGCCCAAAATAATGTGATTATTTGCCTAAGGCCTGGGCAGCCCAGGCGCGGCCTGGGCTCTGCCCAGGCGGTTTCTGCGCGCGCGCCAGAATTTGTGGGCCCCATTGTGGGGCCCACGTGGGTTCAAAACCCTAGGAAATTTTGGCGGCTGCAGATTTCTGAAAGGTATGGCTTTGGGCTGATCTTTGGACACTCAATTGGAGGGTCAAACGAACTCCGATTGACGAACGGTTTTTTCCTATGCGTTCACCGTTGAACGCTCTTCGTATTGATAGGTTGTATCAATCATAAAGCTCAACGATGAGTGAGTTAAAATTCATGTAAGTTTGCACTTTGTGAAGTGCAAACTAACTTGATTTAATTAAACTCTAATTTTAGTCCCACATCGGATTTTGAGAAAAGAGGAGAGTCCGCCGCCTGTATAAATAGGGGTCTCCCCCCTTCCTCAATACTTGTCCCAAGCTCTAGATCTGAGCGGCTCTCGTAAATGTTGGAGCACACTCGGATCTAGGCTTAAATTAATATTTCTCCTCTCCCTATAAATTTCTGCCTTGCTCCTGAGGACTCTAGCAAAGCGGCAAAGAAGTACGAATTCAGATCCGAAATCTAGGCGGAGGTTTCACTCGCGTGAAACTTTCTGGAGCAAGTGGTTGGCTCGGCGACCAGAAGTTGCTGGGATCGGCGCAAGCGGTTGCTCGGATCGTAGCGGCTAATGCAGGAAGGGAAATTGATTGCCTTCGGTAATACTTTTGATGCAAGGCAAGAGTTACGGGTATGTTGAGTTTTCTCAACCGTAGTTTTAATTAATGTGTATTATTTTAATTGCAGTAGCTAAAGTAGTTAATTAGATAGTAGTATCCTTAGGGGTTGGTCTGGACCCAACCCCGGGATAGTAGTATTTTCTTGGCTTGGGTTTTATGCAAATAGGGCTAGTTTATATAAAATGTTTATATAAATTTTTTCTCTTTATCTTTCCGCTTCCGCTGCGTTATTTTGTGCAAGGTTGTCCGGCCTTCGCTCTCAAGTAGGGCGAAGGACGGACAATGCACTAGTCGAAAGAGAGCCCTTGGATCAGATAAAACCCATCAGGTTCGGCCGCCCTGCTCCCTGGGATGCTCTTTCATCGTGAACTGGTCTCCTTCTATTGATGAATCCTTGGAGATGGCCCTCCTGAATCAGCCGTTCGATATCCTTCTTTAGAGTGAAGAATTCGTCGGTATCATGACCGTGATCACGGTGATATCGACAGTATTTTTGTAGATTCCTCGCGGCTAGGTTCGTCCTCATCTCCTGAGGAGGGTCTCGGAGAAGTCTGACTCTTGTCGCTGCGGCCAACACTTCAATCATGGGGGTTTTGAGCTGCGTGTATTGGGCCTGCTGCTGACATTCTAGCTTGCTGACTGCCGGCGGGGGCTCTCTAGGTGCGACAAACCCTCGCGCTGGTCCGGGACAATCTTGCGATCGATGGCCTCCTTGGTCGCACCTTTGGTTGCCCAGTTGGTCGCGCCCCCTTGGGCGGTCTTCCTGCCTTAATCGAAAATCAGGCCGCCGCTTGTTGCGGGTTGTCCCAACCAGGGCGGCCACCTTCTTTACTCCCAGAGCATCCTCGCTCAGCATGAACCTCTCCGCCCTGGTGACGAGCGCATCCAGATCGGTGGGTGGATCTTGGAGGAGCGACTTGTGCAGGCTCCTGTTGGTCAACCCTTTTTTGAAGGCCGCTATGGCGAGCTCATCTCTGCAACAGGCCAAGCCAAGCCTTTTCTCCAGGAAACGGTGCAAAAACTTTCGGATGGTTTTCCCTTCTTTTTGGACTATCGAAAATAGATACTCCGCGGGTTTCTTCTTTCTCCGTCCCGTCCTGAACTTCTGGCAGAACTAATGGGATATGTCGTCGAAGAATTCGATGGAGCGGGCGGGCAGGTCGTTGTACCACTTTAATGCCGACCTTTTCATAGTCATTCGGAAGCCTCGGCATAGGAGTGCATCATCTGCCCTTGAATCTCCATTGCCCATCTATATCGTTGTACATGTTCAAGAGGATCGCCAGCACCATCAAACAGTTCAAGCTTAGGAAGCTTGAAGCTACGAGGTATCGGGGCCGCAGTCACTCGTCTGGCCAGGGGTTAACCACTTCTGAGTAGGCGGCGCACATGCGATCTATGAGGACACACACGCGATCTTCGGGGGTCGATATGGCCGCCTTGATCGCCTCGCCAATCATTGGGGCCGTCGGATGAGGCACCTCGACGCTCAGTGGTGTCCTTCCCCGCCTCGGGGGAGTCCTACTTCGATCGCGGCTTCGCCGTCGACGATCATCATGCCTAGGAGATTGGTGGGCCGACCTGTTGACGCTCCCTCTGAGCGGCGAGACATCCACCGGCGGCGTGATACGTGGGTGCCATCAATGTAGGGTTGACACCTCCGGGATCCTATGGCTCTCCTCCTGGAGCCCTTCTCGTGCGGTGATAATGAATCGCAGTTGTCGACGTGCGATTTCTTCATCTACCCGCATTTGTTAAGCGGTGGCCTCCGTCTCTTCGTCAAGCTGCCTTAGTTGAACATCAGCTCCTTCATTGAGGTGCCTCTGATGAGCGGCCTCCATCTCCACATCGAGATGTCTTTGCTGGGTCACTATCTCTTCGTTGCGCTCCCTCTGTCGGGCGGCGGCTGCTTCTTCGATCTGGGGATAAAGGCTGCTCCTCAAGTTCTGGGATTTAGGGGAGACGGTGGATGCCCCGACCCCATCCGCACCCAAATCATTCATCATCTTTGTAAAGGCTTCAAAGCCTTGGTGGATAGCACGGGCCGAGGCATGAATAGCCTACGCTGTCCCCTCAAGGGGAACATCTGTCGGGGGAGTCCCTCCGAGAGGACGTGGCTCATCCTCCATGGGATGTTTGTCACAGTAAGGACTGGGATTGAAGTGTATGTGATTAGACATGGGTGTGACCCTAAGTTTACACAGACGACACCAATTGTTGCGGTGTAAATCCGCTTACAATGAATTTATATTGAAGTGTGGAATCAAGGGCACGATGATTACAAATGTAGGGTTGATGACGAGGCTAATCACGATTTGAGGACGATTTGTAAATGAGAATCTCAAGGTCGCCCGTCAACCGGAGAAGGTCGTCCTTCGATTGAAGTTGGTCGCTCTATGTCGCTTCAACCGTCGGCAGTAGAGGCGAGATACCTACAAGGAGAACAACTCGTCAGAAAGGCAGGGCTGCCAGCCAGCCAGTACCCTCTCCGATGCTTAAGTCAGTAGATGACTATTGGGAAAATGTCGGACACGCTCGGTGATCCCAAAGGCAGATCGGCACTCGCATAGCGGACTACTGTGGGAGGCACGAATATATAGAAGATATCCGAACCTTGCGTATTGATGGTAGTAATTTAGTCGTAACTTACCAACCCCCTCTCTGATGATGGATATGGGGTATTTATAGGCTGTTGGAATCGGTTGCTTTTGCTGAGCTGGCAATGTCAGAGTGTCAGAAGTTCAACCGAGGACGTCAGGGCTGAAACCGTCAGGCGTGCTTTTGTCAGGCGCGCTTTTGTCAGGCTGTCAGGCATGAGGTTGTCGGGCAGTGAAACTGTCAGTGATATTTATGGCGGTTCGCCTGCCTCTTGAAGTCTCAAGTCCTTCTTTGGGCGGACTTCCTTGGGTGAAGAGTTAGGCGGGCTGTCTCTTAGGCGAGCTTCTCCTTGCCGAGCTGGCGTGTTTGGTGTGCGGTCAGTCGGGGGACTCCTCTCTTTGATTCGGTTGGCGAGCTAGCCGCTCTGCTTGTGCGAGCTTCTCTAACACTCGGCGAGCTTCTTTCAGAGCTAGTTCTCATTAGGGAGATTCGGCGGGCCGTTTACTTGGGCTTTGAACATGCGGGCCTAGATCGACTGGGCCGATCTTGAGGTCGTAACAATCCATGACAAGGACTTTCTTTTCAACCAATTCACTGATAAAGTGATGACATATGTCAATGTGCTTTGTCCTAGAGTGTTGCACTGGATTCTTGGAAATATTGATAGCACTTTGATTGTCACATAGAATAGTTAACACGGCTTGTTCAACTCCAAAATCTGTCAGCATCTGTTTCATCCACAATAATTGAGTGCAACAACTTCCAGCAATGTACTCAGCTTCTGCAGTAGATAGGGAACTTAAGTTCTGCTTCTTACTGTACCATGAAACAAGGTTATTTCCTACATAGAAACACCCACCAGTAGTGTTTTTTCTGTCATCAGCATTACCTGCCCAATCAGCATCATTGTATACAAAGAGAAGAGTATTAGTATCCTTGGTATACTAGATACCATAGTCAGAAGTACCATTTATGTATCAAATAATTCTCTTGACTGCAATAAGATGAGACTCTTTAGGAGCAGCTTGATAGCGAGCACAAACTCCCACACTAAAACTAATGCCAGGTCTGCTGGCCGTGAGATATAAAAGACTCCCAATCATACTTCTGTACATAGTAACTTCAACAGACTTTCCACCATCATCCTTAGTGAGTTTTTCACTTGTAGACATCGGAATACGGACATGTCTGGCATTTTCTAACCCAAACCTCTTCGCAAGATTCCTTGCATACTTACTTTGAGAAATAAACAGTCCTTCTTTGGATTGTTTCACTTGAAGGCCAATGAACATATTGAGTTCACTAACCATGCTCATTTCAAATTCCGTTTGCATAAGATCAATAAATTCTTGAACTAGATGTTAAGAAGTAGATCCGAACACAAT
>JAULAV010006467.1:0-46065 GCA_030789695.1 Scilla litardierei | reverse complement strand
CAAATCAATTTTTTTTGAATGAAATCTTAATGACCCAAAATAAAAATTGTGATCCAAAATCAAAACTTCATTTTGGTGGAGTCAATCTTACTTATTTGATCTATCAATAAACAAAATTTCTAATTATTTAGTTACTTCTTTCATCAAAATGAACGTTCCATAATTTAAAAGTGACTAATTTTTCACCTCTCGGGTAAACATATCGAAATAATTTGAAATTTATTTATAGATTGGTTTAGAAGGGTTAGATCACATCCAACGAAATGAATTGAATGAATTTTTAATGTAGTCATAATTTTTCTTTTTGGTCGGTAAGTTTTCATTCAAAAAATAATCCGAAAATTTATAGTCTAACTCTATACACATGTAGTCGATAGATTGTCTCTCAGGTATATACTCTTGTAATACCATATATAATAATATATTTATTGAGAAAAATGTACATATGCTATCATTATAGAAAATTTTCTTTGCTGACAACATATATACATGGTTCCTTAATCTAAATTTTTTTCGGATGTGTTCTACACATCATGGATATCTCCACGTCAAAATTCAGTGAATCCAACGCTATTTGATTTTCGATCTACCCATTATAAATTCAACAATTTCAGGACAATAACAATAGAATGTTTTGCAACGAATGAATCGATGGTCAAATACCCATACGATTCACACATATTTGGGGTTTTGCGGTTTTACAATATGTACAACAACCTCGGAAAATTCCAAAAAGATTATTTGTTGGGATTTCGGAGCCGACACGCTATCAGCTCATATCCATTATCCTCATATTTATTATATATTGGCAGCACAAATAAGGCATCAATAATTACAATTCATCATGGGTAGGGACCAAGGAGACTATTGCAGAGATAATAACTTTTAGTAGAAATGCCAATATGGATAAAAATGTAACAGTTCAAATAGCATCTACTAACATTTGGCACCAAAAATATTGTTAAAATACTTGAGAATGTTTTATTGAAAACATTTAGAAACATCAGGAAAGTCAAATTTTTCTTGGTTTCAACCATCCATAGTGTTCAAACTAGACATTAATGGCCAACAAGGGTACCCAACACTTACATTTTTAGCATCTCATCTCTGAAGAAGCTAAAATCGAAAGAATAGAACAAATGGTCAAACAATAGAATTTCTTTTTTTTCCGTACTTTCATGGTTCTACCTCGTGGCATAACAAAACCAGTACTATTGAAATGGTTCGTCTGCAGAGATGTTCCAACCGGTGCCCATCTTTTCAATGCTATCTATTCCTAATTTTCTTTTTGGTCTATCCACGTTCCAGAAAATTCATACGCTCTATGGACAACAAATAGAGGAGAGTTGGTTAGAGCAAACCACCTTACTATTCCCAAGTATAATTAGGAGAAACTAACTTATCCTCTAGAAATGATTTATTTTATTTCTTCTTGAGTCGTACATACATACATATATGAGAACAATGTATCTCATATGACATGAGGTACATCTTACGTATACTGACGGACACATTCTCCTTGACATAATACAAAGGGTGTACCATTTATTCCAATGCCATTTATAGAGAACACAACAATGCATATGAGTAGGGGTGGCAAAATTTACCCGACCCGTACCCGTACCCGGCCTCCTAATTCGAGTATGGGTACTACTACCCTAATCGGATCGGACCAACCCGGATAAAATCCAGGTCGGATAAGGGTTTGACCCGGTAACCCGTTTGACCCGTTTTCACCCGGTTGCCTATGAAGTATAAAGTTTTAACTTGTATTGTATTTGTATACATGCTATCTTGTGTGTCGTTGGAACTGCCGAACTGGGACAGTGGGACTCGTCACCCATCAATGTATCCTGCCAACTGCAAACCCATCAAGTGTCCCGTACCCATAATTTAAAATTTTCAGACTGTCACTGCCCTTAGTTAGTGACATTAATGAATCATCATTCATCTGCAAGCTGTAGAGATGCAGAGACACGAGACGAGTCACGAAAGGATCAAAAGCCATTTATTTGATAGTGTTAAGTTTTATTAATGAATCATAATCAAAAGCCATGTATTAATAAAACCCAAGAATGCATAGATGCAGGCTGCGTCAAGTTTTATTAATGATCCATCAACAGACATTCATTAATAAAACCCAAGAATCACCCTTAATAAAACTCTAGCTATCAAGTTGCCAGTTTCAACTTCCACCAAACAAAAACCATAGCCATTTATTTGGGGCAACAGCCAGAGAGATTCGTGCGTTCGTCGACCGATCGATCGATTCTGCTTGGTGGCGTCCCTCGGATCTTCCCATCGACACGCAGTCACTCTCGCGAGTCTCATCTCTCGATTTCTTCTACTCTATCACTCATTCTCAATTTCTCCTTCTGTTTCTCTTGATCTGGATCTCTAATTCTACATCGTTTGATCTGATTTCATTCTCAGCCTACAGATCTGCGGGAGATCAAGTTTTCATCTCCATATTTGAGTAAGGATCTTGCGAGCTGAGACACATCACAAAGAAGCCTCCTTTGGATTGCGAGTTGAGAAACGAGTAGAAAATGGATCAAAAAAGCATCGATCTGTTAAATGTCGTGGAGAAAAAATTGATAGTAACGATGCTCTTTGATCTGTTGAATGTTATGGAGAAAAAATTTATATTATTTTGTTGTATAATTGTGACAATTCATTCTTATTTGCTGCATTGTTGGATGATTTCATTGGCAGATCCGAGTCATCCTTTTTCCCCCTATTTTGGGTTTTTTTTATTTTTTTGGGTTTTAGGCATTTGACCCTAACGTGGTCCGAACCCGACCCGAACCCGACCTGGCAGAAAATCCGAGTCTGGTACTGGTGACCCGAATTATACCCGGGTCGGGTATATATTTTCTCACCATGCCCTGAATTTAATCCGGGTCAGGTTCGGGTTTACCCCAATCTGGGTTCGGGTCGGGTCAAATCTAACCCGGCCTGGACCCGACCCGACCCGTTTGCTGCCCCTACATATGAGGGATGTATCTTATATATCGTATGAGGTAATATTATGCGATGTATATAGAGTTAAACTACACCATTTCTATTTAATTTTTGAACAAAACTTGACAACTCAAAAATGAAAATTGTGACCCCAAATAAAAAATGTATTCCATTAAGATGTGATCTAAATCTTCTAAACTATTTACAAATAAATTTCAAATTATTTTTGATATGATTCATAACAGTGAAAATAGCCACTTTTTAATAAAATTCTAGAATGTTGATTTTGTAATCACTTAATGTGTGTGTAAACCAAGGTTTGAGGTCTCGGTTTCGGTCTATGTATCGCTCTCCCGAAAATTTAGGTTTCGGTATCGGTATCAACCGCTTCGACGGTATCAGAAGTAAGTTTCGGTTCGTCCGTATCGGTAGTTTCAAAAATTGCAAGTTACATGTAACTAACAATATTAGTTAAAATTTTGTTACTAATAAGATAATAGCAAATTAATAAAGATAATTTTTAACTTATAACATAATTATGAACAATATTAGTTAAAAATATGCTAGTCACGTTGACCATTTAGCTAAAAACATTCTCTCGTTAGTTACAATATGGCAAACTTGTAAATAATACGTAATATGTTTAGACAAATGTAGGGTGTGAATAGCGTGTCAATATCTCATTTTTGGATTTTTTTGAGAAATTTTATTTAATTACACATTTTTCTTTCTCCGTGTTCGACCGATATTGAACGGTATCGATCGGTATCAATCGGTATCTGCCGAAATTGATCGATTTTAGTATCGGCCGATACTGAAACTGACCCCTAGTTTCGGTCTCGTTACCCACCGATACCGAAACGATACGCCCGATACCCAAGGGTATCGGCCGAAACCTCAAATCTTGGTGTAAACATATCTAAATTATTAAAAAAAATTTGCAGATTCTTTAGAATAGTTAGTCTAACAAAAAAATTTGTGATTTGGGTTCCAAATTTTTCTACTTGGAGCGTTAAATTTTTTTCAAATATAAATTAAAAAATTTAGTCCAATTCTATACACCCATTATTTAAAAATAATGAAATTAAAAATATACCCCTTTCTAACTCCAATACAGCTCTAATACCCCTCCTCAAGCTGAAACACATATATCATATGCTTCCAGCTTGGTTCAGCTGAAGCACATATTTCGTATACTCTTACTTTGGTACAAATATGTATTATCCAAGAACCGCTCACAGGAATATTAAATAAATCATCCAGCTGCATGCTCGATTCGACATATGCCAATTGAATCATCTCATCCAAAATTCTCTCAAACAAAATGATAATAACTTTATATTATCTTTATATTATCTGATAGGTTTAAACATGGCCCACAAATCTCCACATTGGCATGATATTGTCATGATAATATCCAATTGAGCCCGCCTGTCCAATTATTTTTGTTCTTGGGCTTCCCCAAAAGGCCTCATGCCAATGGAGAATCCTAGCCATATTTTAAACCCCCCATCCCTCACCGATGTGGGACTTTCACATCCCAACATTATCTGATCCTGAAATACTTAACTGTTTGCAATATAGATGACAACTTGATTACCACACTTAATAATAATGGGCTATCAATGCTGAAAACCAAGTTCTACCAATAAAGTTTACACACATTGCAACTCACATGGACCATTTACCATACTTCCATATTCAAATTCTACACTTGATTCAAGTGATTATTAGTTGCTTCTTACTTCCCCATAACATTAAGTTCCATAAAAACACAATAGCTAGAGATAAACTTGCCTTATCCAAAACTTAAACAAAACGATAATCAATCTCTCAATGCAGTCTGTTCATAAAATACTAGGTTGTTTGCAACGTAGATGACAACCTGATTTCCAGACAAAAAGATCATAAACTGTGAATGTTCAAAACACTGAAAACCAAGTTCTAACAATAAAATTTTCAACCATCCCAACTTATACATACCATTTATCATGGCATGGCTTTGCAGTCAAATTCTGCACTTGATCGAGCGATTATTGCATGTTTCTTACTTCCCTAAGACATCAAGTGCTCTAAAAACACAGTAGCCAGAGATAAACGGTTAACCATTTGAGCATTTAACCTAATATGCATTGGCATAACACTCAATTTAAAGATTCTTATAATCTTTATATAACAACCCTCATCCAAGAACACTCATTAAATATCGTAGTATAAAACTACAGCGTCCCAGTAAGTTGTACACGCATCAAGATGCCTACTAACACTCGTAGTAAAAGATATATTTGGATGTTTAACTATAAGGTAATTAAGCATACATGTGGACCATCGATGCCTGCTTAAGAACTCCAACATCTCGCCTGCATTAACCATTTACCTGATTTTTGAACCCATATAAGCGTCAATGGAGATGCAATCCAACATCCATGTCTAAGTCAACAAATCAAGTAAATATTTCCTTTTGAGACGAAAAAATACCTAATGAGATTAAGCAACTTGTAGAAACCGTTTATCTCTGAAGCTTACTTGTAGAAACATCTTCAATTGATGTATACTGGTATTGTTATATCCACTGATAACTACATCATCTGCATACACCACTAATAATATACAATATGGTAATGTTTGATAGAATAACGAATAATCCAAACACATCACTGCATTCCAAACCAAATTGCATTGCTAAATCTGCAAAGCCATACTCATGGGGATTGTTTAAGACCATACAAAGACTTCTCGAGACAACAAATCAATCCAGACTCCCTTTAGTGAGCAACATACTACAGAAGTTGCTTTATGTATATTTCCTCAATAAGACCATCATGATGAAATGCATTTTTTAAATCAAGTTGAAATAACAGCCATGAAACATTACTGCTAACAAAATAAATAGTTTAAGAGAAGATAACTTGGCAATAATCGCTCAAAATAATCAATGCATTAAATCTTGGTATAACCTTCAACAAATAGATGAGCTTTTAATTTCTTGAGAATGCCATCAAGATGAACTTTGATAGTATACAATAGCCAGCAACAGACTTGCAAAGAGAAAAGGAACCAGTCCTGAGCATCATAATGGTACAATGCAGGCATCTTATCATCTATTATAGCTTTCCATCCAGGATGGCATAAAGCTTGCAATCTTAGGTACAAAGATGACATCAACAGAAGTGCCAAATGAAGAATAAGATAAAGACAAGTTATTATTGGGTGAAATTGGATAAGAAATGCAGGTTCATTGACATTTTCTTAATGCATTGATCTTTTCTTAATGCAATTGAATTGTCTAATTCGTTTGCTTCATTAAAATTAGCATGTATGGAGTCAACAATTGGTATAGAATTTGAGTCTACATGGTTATAACTTTCTTCCATCTACCAAGGACCTTAAGATCAGTCGCATCAAAAACAAGAAAGGGACTTGTACGAATGAAACAGAATAAAAACCTGTAGTTGTTGCGGAGTATGTGAGGGTTCGCAAAGCAAAAAATGAGAGAGGTAAAGGAACACAGAAATAAATAACTCAACAAGATCTGATCTGACTAATTATATTAAGAGAACTATAGAGTGGACTAAAAGAAAGTCGCATAAGCACCAGTAAAGAAACGATTTTTTGTGTTTGTGCATATCCTAAGAAAGTCCACTTAATTGCTTAAGGGATTCACGATGAAGCTTATTGACTATGACACCTATATCCCTTTTGTCTATGTGTCATTCCTTTAAATAGTAGATTTGATGGCTTGACAGGTTAACCTCTCTTAGGATCACATTCATAAACAAAACACATGCAACCAAATTTTTTTAAAAATTAATAAAATACACTCTCGAGGAGGAGGACAAGTAACCGAATGTTGAGATTTACCATGAAGAAATGATAACTATCGATTTATCGAATAACACTGTGAAAAACACAATGTGAAAACTGCATTACTAAAAAATTCTAGAAAATATTAAAGTAACAAAGCTCTTATGACTTCGAAAAATATTTATCTTTCATTCTACCATCCAATTTTGTTATTGAACTAGAAATTACCCATGCACACAGTGCATGAAGCAAAAAAACCTAGTGAAGAGGATGTGGTGCACGCACAACCAAAAAGGAGCGAGAAATGTGGGTGGGCGTGCCGGTATCGCCGGGGGGCAAAAAGTGCAAAGTCCGGAGGTCAAAATGGTAAAAACCTTGGGGTGGCAAACACGTAAATAAGTGGGGGTTTTTTGGTTTTTTTGGGGTGAATGGCAAACATGTGATTAAGTGGGGTTGATGTTTTTTTTGAGGGGATGGCAAACATATAATTAAGTGGGGTTGGGGTGAGATTTGAGTGAGGTGGAGGGGGTGATGGGAAATTTGTCCTAGTCATATTCCCCCCTCCACCTAGGACAAATGCATCAAATGTATTAAGGATGTAACAAGATTGCATATGCAACCATAAAATCCTCACAATACTAAAAAGAACTCTTATGCATCGTCACTTCAAATAATTCTCACATGCACATTAAACTAGAAAGCATAAAATAGAAACCTCAAAAGGATCTTTTATTAAACAAAGCTGTGTAACATAACAAAAATGTCTAATGTGACAAAATACTTAAAAACTAACTTTATGATAACACAACATATACCCCCAAATGTCTAAATAAACCAAAACAAGAAAAGACTAGAAACCGTTTACCGTCACAAGTACAATGGTACATGATGATGTTTTGCATAGTTCTACCATTTTTAAGATTTCAAGAGTGAGAACCAACTTTTTCAAAATTTTAAAGGGGGATACCCAAGTGACAATGAATTTGCAGTAGAAACTCGGTGGCTAATCACACAATAGGACAATGATAGTAAGAATCATTAGACTTATACCCTTTGCCAATCGTCTTCCTTAACATCAAATCCTAAATAACAAAAATAGAAGAAAGGATAAATGATAAATGAGCACTTAAGATTTTGACTTTGTTAACAGAAATTTAAGTGAAAAATGAACAAACAAAACTGATGAAATAAAAACAGAAGGGGTGTGATGTATCTCTGATGTCAGTGACTATGGTAAAATTTCTATTAACCAATGTAATAGAAGATAATACGTATGAATATTATATATAAAAGAGGAGGCTAGACATATACAAATAGTTGCCTCAGAGTTAATAAACCAAGGCTGAGAAGCAAAACTAAATGAAAAATTCAAGTTGATGGTTTTGTCTTCACCAAAGATGACATGGAAATCGATGCCTTTTGTGCAGCCTGATACCGTAAAAACTGAGGATGCTCATCTCCAAATACAAGAGGTAAGACCAACCATGGAACCAATGCCAAATCTAGTAGCAGCAGTGACAATACGTGGATGTTGTCCAAATTAATTCTAATAGTAATTATGAGTGTGATTATCCCTCTAGCAATAAGTGTAATTCTATGTTCTTTCATCAAGAAATTAATAGGATTTGCAAGACGATTTGGGAACAAAGTTTTTTTATTGAAAGTAGTAAGGAATACAAGATAATTGGCCTCCTTCAAGAGGAGAACTGCTCTCCCAAGCCACCAATTAGAGAAGATGGCCCAACTCTCCCACTAAACTAGGGTTCTAATCTATTTTCTCAAAAAATCAACATAAATCATAATCTCCCCTAATTCCCCACATACATAATAATCAGATTTCCCCATAATTATGAAAACGCTCCTAAACCCTAAAATTATAGAATTGACATTTGACTATTATTTTGTATTTGCCGCCACATGCTCAATTCTACACCACTGTCGCTGAAAAGTCACGAGCCCATCATTACTCCCCCAAAAGAGTCATCTTGTCCTCAATGTGGAAGTCTGAAAACCGTTGCTCAATGAATCCAAAAGGCTCCCAGGTAGCTTTGTGGTCAGGAAGGCACTTCCATTAGATCAACACCTCTGGTCCCTCGCCGGTCTTTGTATTTCCTTAGCAAACTCCCTTCAGCTCCGATGGCTCTAAGATCACCTCCACATCCTCAATCAAAGTCAATGGTAGCGATAAAAGGTGTGGTCCCCCAGTAGCCTGGCAAAGTTGTGATACATGACAAACTGGATGCATAGTGGACTCTGACGGTAACTTCAATCGGTAGGCAATCTACCGAATCATTGCCTCAATCTCATAAGGCCCAAAGTATCGAGATGAAACATCTCGTTTCTTCAATGAGCTAAAAGAATATCTGGCGGGACGATCGCAGCTTCAAGTATACTCTATCGCCCAGTGTAAACTGTATCTCTCTCCTATGCACATCCGTATGTGTCCTCGACGTGGGAGTCTGGAAACCGTTGCTTAATGACTCCAAAAGACTCCCAGGTAGCTGTGTGGTCAGGAAGGCACTTCCATTAGATTAACACATCTGGTCACTCGATGTTCTCTGTATTTCCTCAGCGAACTCCCTTCATCTCCGACGGCTCCAAGATCACCTCCACATCCTCAATCAAAGTCAATGGTAGCGATGAAGAATGTGTGGTCCCCAGTAGCCTGGCAAAGTTGTGGTACGTGGCAAACTGGATGCATAGTGGACTCTAACAGTAACTTCAATCGGTAGGCAATTTGCTCAATCATTGCATCAATCTCATAAGGCCCAAAGTATCGAGATGAAACATCTCATTTCTTCGATGAGCTAAGAATATCTGGCAGGACGATCGCAGCTTCATGTATCCTCTATCACACACTGTAAACTGTATCTCTCTCCTATGCACATCCGTATGTGTCTTCATAATCTGCTGACCCCTAGTCAGATGTCGCTTCAACTCCTCTAGCACCATGTCCCTCTCCTCCAGGTATTGCTCTACCTAAGAAATTGGTGTAGAACGGTGGCCGTAATATAGTAGAAGTGGATGATCACACCTATATAGAACTTTGAAAGACGTGGTCTGAGATGAGCTACGATATGATAAGACATGTTGTACTTGTACTCAACCCATACCAACTACTTTGTCCACTGCTTCAAGCCTCTAAAACAAAACAACACAAATTGGTCAATATGCTCTTGTTGACGACCTTAGTTTGGCAGTCCATTATGAGATGATAAGTTACTCATTTTTAAGATAGTCTCATGCATCTTGAATAGCTCTCTCCAAAGTGGCTCACGAAAACTCAATCCAGATCTGAATGATAGATTCTGAACCCCATGCAATCACAACACCTTTCGTATGAATGTCGTTGCAACTATCATCGTGGTGTAAGAATGTTAAAGTGCCACAAAATGCACATACTTGCCAAGGCAATCCACCACAATAAAGATGATTAAGTACCCATCTGATTTTGGTAAACCCTCGATGAAGTTCATCGTGACTACCTCTCAGACCCGATCTGGTAAGGACAAATGCTCTAGCAGCCCCCAGGAGACACCACCATATACTTACAATGCTGACATACGTCACTTAGCCACCATCTCTGTGACGTACTTCTTCATCCCATTCCAAAATAACTCTCTAGTCATGTGTCGATAATCTTGAGAACTCCAGAATATCCCCCAATTGCACTTTTATGGCCCAAGCAATATGATTGGAATGTGGGCAGATGTCCTAGGTAACATAAGTCGCCCCTAGTATAACCGCTGCACCTCCAATGAATACCCTAAAAACTTAATCAATCTATGTAAAAGTACAGTCCGAATCTATGCCAACTACCCAGCTGCCTCAATCTCTTGCAACAATGGCTCCCAATCAAGAACCATCAATATCGATAAGGCTGCCAACTGTGAATCCTTCCCTCGTCAAGACAAGGCATCCGCCACTTTATTCTCTAGCCCTAGCATGTACTAAATCTCAAAATCATACCCAAACAGCTTAGATAGCCACCGTTGATGCTCATATAACCAACGCTGCTCCAATTGATACTTAAGGCTTCTTTGATCTATTCGCACAATGAAGCGTCGGCCAAATAAGGTCTCAATTTTTACACTGCTAACACAATAGCCATCAACTCACACTCATAAACGGATTTAAGCTGAGTCCTCACCGTCAACACCTGGCTAAAATAAGCCATAGGTTGCTGCTCCAACATAAATACGGCGCCTAATCCATAACCAGAAGCATTTGTCTCTACATGAACGATCAGTTGAAGTTAGGAAGAGCTACCACTAGTACACCGGTCATGGCCCGTTTTAGGGCCTCAAAAGCTCGCATCACCTCCTTGCCACACTGGAAGTTGTCCTTCTTGAGCTACTCCGTCAGAAACCAGGCAATGGTGCAATCCCCTTGACGAATTTCTTGTAGTATCCCGTCAGCCCCAAAAATCCTTGTAACTCCCGCAAGGTGGTCGAGCGTAGCTAATCAATCATCACTGCAGTCTTCGATCTATCGTCTGCCACTCCCTTCGTCAAAACCACATGCCCCAAATACTCCACTCTCAACTTGGTAAACATGCACTTCTTGCTGTCATATAACTGGTAGTTCTGTAGCTCCTATAACACTATCTCCAAATGATCCACATGCGCCTCCATGGATCGGCTATACATCAAAATGTTGTGAAAGAAGACTGCATAAATCTCCTTAAGTATGGACGGAACACCTTGTACATGAGGGCCTTAAAGGTAGCAGCTGCGTTGATCAAGCTAAAAAGCATGACCAAAAACTCGTAATGGCCCATGAGTCTTGAAAGCAATCATCCTCAGCTCGCATACTCAGCTCGCATTCTGATACGGTGGTAACCCGACTTCAAGTCAATTTTGGAGAAGACTGCCGCTCCATGAAGCGCATCTAGAAACTTGTTGATCACGGTGATAGGAAATTTATCTGGAACCGTCTCATTATTCAACAACCGATAGTCGATGTAAAACATCCAACTATCATCCTTCTTTTTCACTAACATGATCGGGCTCAAAAAGACACACTGGGCTGTATAACTCCTGCCTAAATCATCTCCCCAACCATCTGCTCAATCTCGGCCTTTTACACCTGGGGTAACTGTAAGATGTCATGCTGAAGGGTACGACCCCTCTAGTAGGACTATGGAATGCTCATTGTCCCATGGTGGAGAGCGACCATGGGCATCTGAAACAATCTCGAACTGAATCAGTAGCTGTAGTACCACGACTAAAATGTCTTGCTCCTCAATGTCCTCCATCGCCAAGCCATGTAGCTCCATCAAAAATCCAACCCCATTGGTCTATATTGCCTTTGTCATGGTTTCTACAAAAACCATGATTCGGCACAAGCTGGGATCTCCCTGGAGTGTGATTGTCATCCCCCTTCCTGTAACTCCATTCGCAGCAGCTTCCAATTGATATTCCTGTCACCCAAGGGTTGCAACCATCTCATCCCTAATATTACATCAGTGCTGCCTAAGCCCAATGGTAAGTTCTTCTCGATCTGAATGCCCGGGAGAGTCAAAATGAGCCCACGACACTCCTATACCTCTAACTTTCTAGCCCCCATCATCACCCCAAAACTCCATGTGTCCACCAGCTACATCATCTGCTAATCCAGCATCCTATTGGAGATGAAATTATGGGTGACCCGACAATCAATAAGCATCGCGACCTCCTAATCTGAAATCATTTCCTTTACCTTCATGTGTGATTTGGAGTGAACCCCACCACGAAGTTTAACGAGACCTATGTAACATCCAGATATGAATGATCTTGATCTATGCTACTTTATCATTTACCTCTACAACCTTATCATCATCGTCATCTACTATTAATACCTAGAACATGTGGTCTCGACACAGATGCCCTGTGATGAATTTCACATCACGGCGAAAGCACAATCCCTTCACCTGACTGTTCTACATCTCAGTCTTCGTCAGGCACCTGAACTGTCCTCCAACCATGCCTCGCAACTATTTTTCCCTGCTGCCTTCTGCCCTTGGCTGTACCTGACTGCGAAAGGTGGAGACGTCGTAGGCCCCCTTGGCATGCCACCATGCTATGTGCCTATTCTCAATCATATGGGCCAGCTCCATCGTGTCCACCAACCCTCTCGATCTCTGTATGTGGAGCTCGGCTCGAATGTCTGCCCTTAATCCCTTCATAAAAAACCCCTCTGATGCCTCAGGTATCCCCCTGCTCGTCCGAGAGTGTCTCAAATTTCTTCATGTATTCTCTGACAGTACCATCTTGACTGAGTGCAAGAAGCTGCTCATGTAGATCTTCTTCTTGAGTGGTCCTCAAAATCGGTCTAGCAAGCAATCCTTGAGCTCGTCCCATGAACTCACATGTCACCGCTGCTCTCTCCACTAAAATCAAGATAATGCCTTTCCCTCCAAGCATATACTCACCGCCAGCAATTTTTCATCATCCGTCAAGCGGTTCACCGTAAAATCTCTCTGCACAGTTAACACGTCCGTAAGGATCAACGCCCTTAAAAATTGACATCTTCAGCATGCAGACCCTGCGATCAACGTTGAAATTCTCCAGTATTGCTCGCCCTTTAGGCTTCCCGTAATGAAACTACAGGTAGGTGTTCTGACGTGCATCAAACTCTCCAAACTAGGCCCATGCTCTATCAGCGTCCTAATCATCCTCAGACGAATCGAGGTCTCCACCATCCTCATCAATGCCCTAGTCGATGGCCAACAATCGCCATGCCCGCCTGAAGATCCGTCGTATCTCAACCACTGTCATCGAGGCACATACGGGGCCTTCTCCTGTAGATCCGGCTGCATGGCACACTTGGTAGCCCACCGGGCCCCTGGCGTCACGTCGAAGGTTGCCGAGCCCCCAGCAGCATGCACAAGGGTAGACGAGGCCTTGACAGAATGCATGTGGCCCCAAGTTGAGCTACTATGGGTCATCAGGACCTGTTCTCTCTCCACAGGATTCGTGCGGGCCCCTTGCATGTCCGTCGAGGGCCGCCGCCCCCTTCTGCTTTATCCCAAGGGCGGTGCCGCCCCTGGGAGGTATGTCGGGGGCCATCGCCCCGTTTTGCATCATCCCAGTGGTTGCACGGCCCTTGGCATAACTGCCAGTGCCGTTGCCTCTTCCTCCTCCCAGGATAGCGTGGCCATTGGCAATGCTGTCGAGGACCGTACCCCTTGGTGAATGTTCTCATGGGCCATGGGGCCCCTGATCCGCCTTAATTTGGAATCCCTCATCAAAGTCAATGGCTTTCTCTTTTCTTTCGCAAAAGATCTCGTCTTTTGTCTAAGATCTTCATCATTGTCTCATTCGTTTGGATCCGATTTAGTTGTCTCCTTCTCAGATGAAAGGTGGCTCTTTATCTCGGATAAGAATTTCCATCGACGTTTTCATCCCCAATTCCATTGATGTTTTCATTTCACCATAGATTTCTTCAAACCCTCCACTTTGCTATCGAGTTTCTTTTCCAAAGCTTCCACATTTCTTATCATCACCATCAGATCGATTGGATTTGCAGGAGGATTTGGGGACAAAATTATGGCTTTATTTAAAATAGAAAGGAATACAAGATAATTGAATTCTTTCGATAGGACTGCTCTACCGAGCCACCAATTCAAGAAGATGGCCGAACTCTTCCACTAAACTAGGGTTCTAATCTATTCTCTCACAAAATCAACATAAACCCTAATCTACCTAATTCCCCACATATAATAATAAGATTTTCCCAAAATTATGGACTATTATTTTTGTTTGATGCCCCATGTTCACATCTGCACCGCCGTCACTGACAAGTCTTGAACCCATCAGAAATCCAGAACAGTCTCCTCTACCATGATCTCTATGATGATCTCGACCATAATATCCACTTGTGATGAACACAGTCAGGTTTGGTCTGAATTTTGGCAAAAAAATTTGAACTTGGACTGAACCAAATTTTTGGGCAAACTGAAATGAACCGGACTAGCTTAGAGTTAGCCCAGTCCAAAACCAAACGAATGGTTTAGTCTGGTTCGATTCAACCCAAACGATGGTATGCTGCTTCTTTATAATGCACTCAAGCAATAAAAGAAATAAATATATAATACGATCTGGATTTGGGTTTAAAGATAAAAATAGGATATTTATCAAAAAGATGGGATTTTTCTGAGATGTGGAATTTTTTAGGGTGAAAAGATGGGATTTGGGGGGAAAGACGAGATTTTTATTCATAAAAACCACAATTCAAAGATAAAGTTGGTCACGTTCAAGATGTGAACCGCTCCTAGCTTTGGTTCGAGATAAAGCCTAACTCTCCCACTAGATCTAAAAGATTCATCTCTCAATTCTTCACTTAATTCAACCTCCCCCTCTGATCTTTCCCTTTATTTATAATAAGACTCCTATTGAGCCGCCGTCCCTAAATTACCATAATACCCTTGACTTAGACAGGCCACCCCGCCTGTCCGACGGGATCGACGGACCCTGCCAAAGGCCGGCAGGGTCCCGCCGGCCCCGTCGGGCCTCGCCGAGGGCGGGGAAAGGCCCCCCGCCCAGATCCGGCGGCGACCGGCCTTGCCGGGCCTCACCGAGGGCGGGGAAAACCCCCCGCCCTTTTTCGGCAGCGGCCAACCCCCTGCTGATGGTGGGGGTTCGGTCGCCCCCCTTCATGCTCCGCGTGCGCCTGAAAGTGGCAGCTAGGGCCGCCGCGTCCCCTCTGAGCTTCCGCCACCTTGCGTCGCACTTCTTCACGATAATCAACCCTCTCCGGCTTCTCGTCTTCACCTTCGTAAAATTCCTCCTCTTCAAACGGACGATCCGGGTCAAAAACCTCTTCTTTTTCCTGCCCCTTATTCAAAGGCGGGACCTTTTTTGAAGAACTAGGGTTTGCGCCTCCGGATCCCATCTTCTCGTTGAAAATCACAAATTGAAAAGCCATCTGAGCAACGGCTTCCTCCGTTTTGTTTAGCTTCGCCGCGATCTCCCCCATGATCTTCGTTAAATTAGCAATAGCCTCGCTATTCGCCGCCACCGTCTTCTTAATCTCTTCGATCTCTCCTTTGTTTTTCTCCTCCCCCGCTTCGCTTCGATTCTTATTTCTCGTTGACGCCGACATGGATCGTTGTCGCTCTGATACCAAAATGATAGGATCCGAAGGAAAGATCTGATTTTTATAGAAAATAATAGCAAAATGAAGATAATTGGATCCAAAAGTAGGTGTACCCTCCTCCCAAGACACCGTTATGAGGACGTCCGCACTCGTCTAATCTAAGATCTACCAAGAACTCTCAATAACAATTCGATAATCAAGCATGAAAAATAAATACGGCTAGACCTAGTTTAAATAAGAAACCCCTCCTTGTAGTGCATAAAGCAATCCCCTCCTGACTTGTGCACACATTAATTACAGATCTAACATTACTCCGCCCCTGAAAATCCACCTTGTCCTCAAGGTGGTGCATAACATTACTAGCGATGCTACTCCAAGTGGGAGTCATCTTCCCCTTCGATCCATTCATCCTCCACGTCATCATCCTCGTCTGCCTACGCTATCAACACTTGCAGCTTGCGACCCCCACAGTGGTGTCCGGGGGTGAAGCGCTCGTCGCATCTGAAACGGAGCTCTTTCCTCTTCTATCTCATCTCCGCGTCGGTCATCTTCCGGAATTGGCCCCCAGCTGGTGGTGTGCTGCTCTGCTCTCCAATCTTCTCAGAACTCGTCTGATCACTGTAATGAACTTCACCCATTCGGCTCCAGACGAGGTGCCCCGCTGTACCTGACTACTGTACCCGTTCCTGACTCGCATATCCTCTGTCCGGGCATCCTCGACCAGCTGTGCCATCTTTATGACCTCAGACAGTCCCCTGGGCTTGTATGGTCGCACTGCAGATCGAAGACTGTGCTTCAAACCCTTCATGAAGGTGCCCTCTAGTGACTCATCGGTGACCCTGTGTACTCGTCCCGACAAGGTTTCAAAACTCTCAATGTAGTCCCGCACCGATCTCTCCTGCTTGAGGGTGAATAGCTGCTCGTGAAGGTTTCCCAGATGGGGATCCCTAAACTTCTCCGGAATGAGATCCTTCAGCTCCTCCCAACAGCGAATCTGTTGCCTCCTCTCTGTCCACTGGTACCACCCCAGTCCCCTCCATACAAATGGCCGCTGCCTCCAGCTTCTGAACATCTGTCATGTGATGTGCTGTAAAGTATCTCTCCGCCGTGAACAGCCAAGCATGCGGATCCTCCCCTCTGAACAGTGGCATCTCCAGCTTCCGTATCCTGCAGTCCCCTCCAAAGTGCCCCTGGTCGGGCCTACCCTTTGTGCGTCGGGGCTGGTAATAATGTTGCCACCTCTCGCCATGTGTCTCATATCCTCTAGGTGGCCCTCCTCCGCGGCCACCATAGTCTCCTCGGGGACCTCCACGCCTGCCCTCGAAGTCATCCCATGCTGCATCATCGCCAAACTCAGCCTTATAGCCTCCCACACCATCGTCATAATGGTTTCTGCCTCCTCTTCCATCCTCGTAATAAGGAACCCCTCCCTTCCGAGGTTTAACAAACTCAGATATGTCCTGGAAATGCTCCTCGGGGCCTCGCCGCTGTTCAGAAAAACCGAATGGCTCAGATCTGCCCTGAAAAGGCTCATATCTACCTTAAAATTGCCCATCAAACCCTTGCCGCTGCCCCGAAACACCCGAAAAGCCCCCGAAGGCTTGCTGCGCTCGCCGCTCCCCCCTGGCGGCTGCCAGGGGGTCGCCCGACCTCACCGTGCCTCCGACAGTCCTCGCCTAGGCTGCCGGAGGGGCCGCGGGCCCTCCTGCTACCCAGGCGGGGTCGGCGGGCCTTGCCAAAAGTCGGCAGGGTCCCGCTGGCCCTGCCGGCTGTCGCCAAGGGCGGGGGAAGGTCCCCCGCCCATTTCCGACGGTGGCCGAGCCCCCCACTGGAACTGGGGTTTCGGCCGCCCCCCTCTTGTGTCCGGTGGCCTTCCCCGAGCTTCTCGCGCCACCGTGGTCCTTCCATCTCTTCTTCCTCGTCGTCGTTCGTAACGTACCCCATCTTGTAAAAGACTACATCCCTCCCTCCTCGAAAGCTTCCACCTTTTCCTTCCCTTTCACTAAAGGTGGGACCTTTTGAAAGAACTAGGGTTTGCGTCACCCGATCCCATCTTTTCGTTCAAAACCGCGAATTGGAAAGCCATATGAGTCACGGCTTCCTCCGTTTTGCCTTGCCTCGCCGCGATTTCCCCCATGATCTTCGTTAAATTAGCGATAGCCTCGCTATTTGCCAACACCGACTTCTTAATCTCCTCGATCTCCGCATGATTTTTCTCATCCGCCTCGCTTCGATCCTTGCTCCTTGTTGACGCCGCCATGGATCGTAGTTGCTCTGATACCAAAATGATAGGATCCGAAGGAAAGATCTGATTTTTATAGAAAATAATAGCAAAATGAAGATAATTGGATACAAAAATCGGTGTACCCTCCTCCCAAGACGCCATTATCAAGACGTCCGCACTCGTCTAATCTAAGATCTACCAAGAACTCTCAATTACAATTCGATAATCAAGCATGAAAAATAAATGACGGCTAGACCTAGTTTAAATAAGAAACTCCTCCTTGTAGTGCATAAAGCAATCTCCCCTGACTTGTTGTCCGCACAGTAATTCTAGATCTAACATAAACTTCTCTTGACGAAATTTTTTATTGAGCGATCGCTACTCGGAGACTTCGGATTATTATTTTTGGATTTTTTGGATCTCATTCGACCCTCGTCGGTGAACGGTAGACCTTATTTATTCTTAACTGTCTGTTATTTCATTTTCATGCATAGATATTATTAGAGAATTTAGCCGATGAATTTATAGCTCGGACTATTGGAATTGAAATTGTTGAACTTAAGCATTGTTGGGTAATTACTACTATTGAGGAAATGGTGATTCATAGAAACCTCGTTGAGGGATCAGACTTTTGACGATTTTAATTATTGACACCCGCTTTAGATCCGGCGACCCTCACCATTAAAGTGTATATTTTTCTATTTAGATCTGATGCATTGAGTGCTGCATAGATGAGGAGCTTTCAGCCTGTCTTTGGCACATCTGTTACTGTAGTTTAGGAACTTTCACAAGCCGATTTGATCTGCGTTGTTACCGCCGACCTTGTTGGCCTAGTTAGCCCACTAACTAAGTCACACTTTTAATTTTACATGCTACTAATGTGTTTGTGAGTCACTTTCATATCAAAGCAAGTCTACATTGACCAAAGGGCAATTTCTTAATTTCTATGTCAATCAATTTGTCCCAAAGATGCTTAAAGATCATTGTCCATGGCCAAAGCACCTCATGATAATTCTCCATGAATTATAGCTTCAAAATGATGGCCAGAATCAAGTAGTAGATTGAGGGACACATTGGTCAAATTCTTTTAGAAAGTCAAATGAAGAGAAGATAATTGGTGGATAAATTATTTGAGCAAAGAAATTCAAATGCGGTCTACTTCATCAATAATTTATCTAAGTTCAATGCACCATGAAGATTAGAAATTTGACTAGTCAAAGTTTGGATTCAAAAAAATATTTTTATCCCAAAGAGGAGTTCCATCTCAAAGAGGAGTTTAATTGCTATTAGGACTTGGGTTCGCTTCTACTTAATTCCATCATGCACAAGTCCTAAAGCTTCAAGGAGAAAAAATTAACCAAGCACAAACCCTAGCCAGCTCTACCCTCATCAACTCTAGCAACTTGGCTGGCCATCTCCTTCTTCCTACAACTCAAGCATCATCCTCTAGGAAGCAAGCCAAATCAAGCAAGAGCTCCTTATCTACACCTCACACATCAACAAGGAGTTCTCCATCTTCAAGAGGCAAGCCAATACCAAGCTTCTTCTTCTTCTTCTTGCCGCAAGCCATCTTCATCAAGCATTCAAGCATCAAAATTCAAGCAAAGCCCAAACATCTCAGGCCCATTAATCCATTGACCAATCACGTCTCTCCTTCAAGTAATAAAAGCCCTCCAAAGATCAAGTCAGTCCATCAAGAGCATCCAAACATGTCTTCTCTTATTTTTCAGACGAAGAGAACGATCCCAGATTCCAAGGGATATTTTCTGAGCTCGTGGCTATTTTTTTTTCATTTTTGGAAGACAGCTGCTGACTTTGCACACATCCCCGTCTAGTCATGTATCGACCCAGCACTGATTTCGACCAAGCAGAAGCGAACGAATGCACCAGCCAGGCTCGTGATTCGCACGAGCCATAATTGACTGCTTTACGCCCAATGCTACAGATTTGATTTGAACTACGAACTTCAAGGAGCCATAACTTTTGATCCAAAGCTTTGATTTGCGAACCGTTTTTCCAACACGATCATGATCTCACAATCTACGCTACGTTGATATCTCCCTGATTTATTACTTCTGTTTTAGATCAGTTAGACTTATATTCGTGTGAGATTGTATGAGATTGTATTATCGAATAACTTCACCCAAAAGTTATCGTTGAACTTATATTCTTTGGGTCGGATATTTTGTATGGTTCGATCATCACCCGTAAGAGTGATCATCCGTAAGAGTGATCAGGCTAGACGGGTTGGTCACCACCTGGAAGTGTAGTCATGTTGTAACGGTAGGATCACCACCCGCAAGTGTGATCATATTTCTTGTAGGGTTATCAGAAAGGGTTAAATCCTCTGGGTTGAGATCGGAGAGTAGACGGGGAGCCAGCTCCGTTAAAATCTGTAATTGTGAGCACTCTGAATTATTCCATTGTGTTCTTAAAATTTTAATTTGTAACATACACCCTATTCACCCCCTCTAAGGTGTTTTTCAGACCTGGCCTATTATTGTTACCAACCCATATTGTAGATTACAGATCTGCTTTGTATGTTCCGACCCGACCTTTTGGTGTGACCGAACTGATTTATATTACCGATCTAAACTGATGTTACTTAATGACTTAACCTATTGTTGCATGCCTACTGAATTGTTGTTATTACCGATCTAACCTACTATGGCATGCTGATTTGATCTGTGATGCTTGCTGACCTATCCTATTGTTGTTATCGACCTATATTGTAGTTATTTATCTGTTCAGCATGACATGCTTACCGCTCGGCCATATATGTTCGGTTACTGATCAGATCTGTTGTTACCGATCTGTACTATAGCTACCGACATGTTCAGTATGTTCTTCTTAACGACCTGCGTTGTATATTCTGCATGTTCTGTTTGCCAACCATGAATCTGATCCAGAGTTGTGCTTACCTTTACTTTCCAAATAATTTGTTTTAACTTTTGCATGTTAAAGATTTGCTTTGGAGTAAATTGTGTGACTGAGAAAAAATTGTTTTAAAAGTAGAAATTGACTGCCTTGGACTGTTAAAGTTAATGACTAGATTGTGTAGGTAAGGTTGTGCAAAATAATGGCATTGATATTGAACTATTGACATGTTGAACTGATTGCTATGGACATAGAGATCTCGTGCATAACCATATCTACAAAGTTTAGAAAGAATAGAAACAAATATTGAGAATAAATGAAATAAAGACTGAACTGAATTGAACTGAATTGGCTTGATACACGAGGATTGGGGAACTTATAATTAAATGATGGAAGGAGTGACTCCGGTCATACTCTTAACAGTCTTGATAGACTCCACTACTGTACTTAACTAGGTCCCATTACTTTACTTGTTTGGACCATAGATCTAAGGACCAGATGAGCTTGTCTGTGGCTTTCAGATCACCATTCACTCTTTTCATTATGAGTCATAATACAGACATTAATAATTAAACATTTAAACTAAGAAAATTGTGATTAGTTGTAGCCTTCTCCACTTGCTTACACTTAGACTGTGACTACTCTGTTATTGGTAGGTTTGTAAGTTAATGATATAACGTATTGCAAATATCATCTACTTGGTTTCAACAGGTGACGAGCCAGCCTACGAAGAGTCACCAGTGTACGAAGAGACCAATTTCCCCATGAAGAACGCAGAGTTCTGAGACTAGGATTTGCAAGGGGAGTTCTGTTTATTATTTTTATGTTCTTCGAGAGAGATAATAGTTTTTTTTCTGTTTCAGCGTATGTTTTCTATACCCTCTTGAAGGATGAACGATGAGTACTTCCATTTATAATGTTTCCTGCTTTTGTCTCTATTCTGTTTTCATTTGTTCCTGCAAAACATGCATATAATAGATATTGTAATGGCACACATTCATGGGGCGTTACACAGATAGCTTGCAACAAGACTCAAAGCAAACCTAGGGTTTATTACAAGCCACTACAAAACCAAAATTTTATCCACTCACTCTAGGGACATCACATGCAATTAGAATAAAAAAATTAAGAGTTTATCACAAACTACTACTAAACCAAAATTTTATGTATTGATCCATCTTCATTTCGTGTCGTTACAAAAGAAGGCATAAAGGCCTTAAATGGGAAAACGAAATATGAAGCCTACGAAAACTAATTCTATCCTAATTAGGACTCTAAAATTACCGATTAAAAATGAGTCTTAAAAACTTCAAAATAAATAAAACTCCAAACAAAAAGGAAACTCAAACTCATATGCAAATTAAACTTATACCATAAACTAAAGCAACTCGAAATCTTAATTTGGCTAAAATTCTTAAAGAAAAGAAATCAAAATTCTAAAGCTCTTCTGGCTGGAATTTCTAAAAGGCACACACTTCTTCAAGTTCAAAAAATAATAATACTCGACCCTTGTTTGTTTCACATCAATTGGCACAAGTGTAAAAGCAAAGAGAATAAATTCATCTTATTGCACAAAGCGCTATACCACCAGTTAATAAACTGGAGCACAGAAATATGGAATGAAGCAATGGCACACCTAATCGCGAATCGTGTCCTGTTGAACACGTTTTTACATGTGTCAGGACATATATTGAATATGATACTTCTATTTTTAGAATAGTTTAGAGTGTGATGTGGTGTTGTGCCATGTTTGTGAGCGTTTAGGCGTGTCCGTTTCGATACAACATAGATAGTACTGCACCAAAGATTCTGCCATAAGCCATTGACATACCAACCTTACGGGGAAAAGAGACACGAAGACTATTTTCGAAATATATGATAAGCTAACTTTATTAAGGAGCCTAGCTTTAACTGTACATGTATATAACTCTAGAGTATATAAAGAAAGAGAAAGAGCCACTGGACCTTTGTGAAGAACTTCTGTGCATGACTTCTAATCTGCACTGCTGTCTTCGTACCAATATGCTCTGGGCAGTTTACAAAACCACATAACATACCAATTATAAACTACCTTCAATTGATGACTTTTTTTTCAAAGATTAGTAATTCAAGCAACTTGATCAAGTCTGCTGGAAATTTAAACAAAAGGAGGTAAGCATACAACCTTCAATCCGCTGCCAAGCCCTACCATACAGTTTCAGAGCTTCGATAAACTTGTTATGCTCCTCTTCAGTCCACTTCTCTCGCTGCTTTGTGATTGTATAGGGCTTCCTCGTCTGCTGTGTTACCCGTAAAAGAACCAAAAAGAACGATTTTGAAATTACAAATTTTGATATTAAAAAAATATTTCTCATTTTCCAATTCACTAACTCAAGCTCTAGATCACCTTTACGACCAAGTCTTCACCCGATGAATTCGTTTCCATCTGCCAGATCTCAAATCATAAAATGAAAGATGCGAGAACAAGAAGCAAACGTTGCAGCTTCAGTACTAATTATGATTCAAGTCCTCTACAAACAGCACAACTCCTCCTTCCATGTCTCCGACTTGCCGCTCAATTTGCCGGAAATAGTACCTCATAACTCACTGAGATCTAATTCGCTACAGTAACAATTTCCTTAGCTAAAAAATTCACTAAAATCAGAAAAAAATCATCAAGAATCAAAGAAACCACTACTGCACTCACCGAATCATGTCTAATCAGCCGCCATGGTCTTGCTAACGTGGGAAGCAAGCAACGGAATCAGTAAACAAAAACTTCAGAGACGATCACCTTCATCCAAAGACTTATAAACCTTAGGCCATCGGAACTCACCTCTGGCGACTGATCCAGACGCATCAGCAACCTCCGATCCGCATCACGTCTATCCCCCAAGCCCAGATCAACAACTTCTCCATATTCGATGAACTCGATCCTAGTCCGAGATCTAAGTACAAATTGAAGACTGGAGTCTTCTGGAGCCTTCCTCGAGAAGACTTGACGATCGAGGGAGAAGGAGAAGGACTCGCTTACTCTTGCTCACAATCTTTAATTTTCAATTTTTTGTGAATTTTTTTTTATATTTGGGCGGAAATTGGGGGAAAAATCTCAGCCACGATAATTAGGTTGTGGATATGTGGAGCGTGGGTGTTTTTTTGGGGATTTGCGGCAGGGAACACTGCGGAAGGAGCAGGGGGCGTGGGATGTCGACACGTGTTGATAAACGAGCGGCGGGTTACGCTTTTGCTCACGTGGCCGCGGTGAGGTGGCAGCGCCTCGTCCACGAGTATGCACAGACGCGACCTTTTTAACCAGGGATAACGCACCCAAGCTTTCGTCATCGGACATTGGAAAAGTAGGACCCAGGTTACGAGACGGGGAGATGTTGAGTGGGATTAAAGTGGGTGTAAATAAAATTAAAGAAATTATCTGCGGCTGCGGAAAAATTCATGTAAAGGAGAGATAGGAGGCTGTCGGAGGGAGTGGATTAGGTGTTAAGTTAGGTTCGTCTGGTCCGAACACCGAACTCGTATGGCGAACTGGTTCGATCCGACCGCTAAATTGACGCACGTGCATCACGTGTATAGTGGCATCCTGGGCAATTTTTTCAAAATGTTATCAAGAAACTCAATTAAGCTCGAAAATATTTAGAGAAATCAACCAGTTTCATGTCAGCTTGCACATCCAAATTTGGTCACAATCTTTTTATAAAGTTCAAAACCCGAGATTAAGAAAGTCGTTTTTTTTTTTTGGATTAACAAGAAAGTCGATTTTTAACATTGAAAAAACTACAAAATCCAATATTCCAAATCACATGACGTCGATTAAGCATTTATATTTGGGACTCGAAAGCATATATGATATGATAACCTGGGATTGAGAAACCTGGGTCGTTGTTCTTCTCTTGAAACGTATATAAGAACTCGGGTTTGATCGATTTTACATTTTTTTTCGAAAATTGTCCTTGATTTTTTTCCCTTCTTCAAACAAGGAGTAACAGAAAATGGATATGTGGTCGTGAAAGTATGTCACAAGAGAAAAATTCATGTCTTTAAGAAATCAATTTTTTTTATTTGTTTGGAAGAAAACAAAGTTGGAAATCATGGTTTAGATATATTATCTTTTTTACCCTCTTTTCCTTGGGATTGTACCGTCATATGATGTAGTGATCAATCGCTACTGATATTTAGGATTTGGGATGTGCAGAAGCAGTGCGTATTATGTGCCTGTGAGATTTGGAATGGTTGAAGGAGGTGGTGGAATTATATCGTCAACGTAGCCATTGAAGCCATGAGTATTGAGAATGCCCACAACCTGAGAGCGCCATATGATGTAGTTAATGGAATTGAGTCAAGTGGTGATAATGATGGGAAATTTGGAAATCAGGAATTTGAGATTGGGTGATATTGGCTGTAACGCCCCGCTATCCAGGATACCCGAGAAGTACGAATCCGTCCCAGGTACTCCCAGAGTAGTGAGTGCTACGAAGGGAGAAAGAAAAGAAATACAATAGAACCAGCAGGCCACTACGCACGTGCTGGGAAGTACGCGTAATGCTCCAACCAAAAGTCAACATAGACAACACATGAACAACAGAGAAATAATTAAAAGACAATAATGGAAACGGATTGATTTTTATTTATACATCATCAATATTACATCATATATATTTTTAAAATATCCTCAAGTGCAAAACCCCATATACATCACCTTACCACTCTCACCAAACAAAACCCAGAAGGTACAACACACTTTCACTCTCATCTCACTCACTAACCCCATTTTCAAGTAAACACCCTTCATATAAGCTCTACAGCTCCAGCTCCCTGACACAACTCCTGCTATCAAAACAGACCTGAAACCACAAAGTGGGACACGTCACAGTGTGACCCAGTAGGAAGTCTAACAACACTAGGTAGGGACCAGTCTCAGGGCTGCTCTACACTACGAAGGTCTAACTACTGTTGACAACCATAACCACCGACTGTTGCATAAAGTAAAGCAGAAACTCACAGGCATGTACTGAAAGAGAGAACTACATAAAGTAAAACAGACAATACTGCATGAATATCCACATGTTTAAAGAAATTAAATTTCATTCATCTTCAGGTGTTGCATTTAAAAATTAGTATTTGGAAACCCGTGTAAACAGTAGGATGCTAAAGAGCCGGACTTTACACAGGGTGGGTGAAAAGTAGTAACTCAACCAGCGACACGAGCACTAGAGGGGCTCTCATAACTCCCTACCCGAACGGGTCAAGGTACGGGAATGAGACAATCCATCATCTCGGTTTTTATTGGGACAAACGAAGCAAACCATCAATTACCGCATGGTGCATCACGAGTACACCACTGGCCTCTCCAACTCTAGTCAACTCCCCCTCACGTAAGTGACAAGACGAGTGAGAAATCTATCATTTGTTCGCTCCTTAACTCCTATAATTTACCTGTGTTTCCCCCAAACCCGTATCTGGAGTCTCACCCATTTTAGAATGGATCGAGCGCTCCAGACATTAAACACTCTGCCTCACTCTTAGTTATAGAACACTTCATCATTTCATTTGTTTCTACGGTCTCATTTGCCGCATTCACATCTTTTCATTTCTTTCATCATTATGCCGATGTCGTGTTTCAACAAAGACCATCGCATCACAATTTCCACCAAAAGTGCATTGTACATGTTTTCACAATATAATCCAATTTCATCCATTTCAATATACAAGGAAAATTCCAAATGAATGAGACATACGTTCAACCATGTATTGTACATGGCACATCACATGAACATAAAGCATGAGGGAAATAATATGAGATTCTAACATGAAGCTTGGAACATAACTTATGGACCATTGAACATAGAACATGCAAAATGACATAAAATTAATATAGTCATGGTACACCAACGTAAAGCTTGGACATGACCTAACATGGAAGCATATTAATATGAGTACTTGAAACATAAACTTAGATATATGCACATAGAGGCATACCACACAACATGATTTCCTTAGCTTGACTAACTAACATATAATGGGTTTTCCATGGCATAAAAGCAAACTCAATATAATGTGAATTCATAACACATTAATATGGATATTTGAAGCATATACATACTAACATAGACAGTAGCACATTAGCATAATAATGTTGACAAGGAACTTTGCATATTTATGTGAACATAGTAAACATATTAGCAAAACTTGTGATGTGGAAACTTAGTATAACATGGAAATTTGTGACATGTCAACTTACTAGCATAACATGGTACCTTGTAATATAGCAATTTACTAGCATACATGGCAACTTGTAACATGGCACTTTATTAACATAACATGGCATGTTGTAACATGAAAAATTAACTAACATAACAGATAATCATGGTACCTTACTAACATAACACATAACACATAACATGAAAATGAACACCAATATGGTAATCACTCAATATTCCAGACTCTGTTTTTTTAGTTGATAGTCACAAACTGAGCAAATATGTCACAATTTTACATATAAAATGACATTTTCATCCGAGTGAAAGTTATAGATATGGGTGTTTTGCTGATAAACTTTCAAGCATAAATACAAACAGTGTGATTTATTTGGTGAAACATGTCAAATATGTTTTTAGGCAGAATTTGTGTGCTTTAAACATCACAGTTTTAAGACATATTGCAGGCAGATTTACGAAATTGTGATCTAGGTGAAAGTTGTAAATAATGAAGTCAGCTTTCCAAATTGTGTAGGAACACCAAATTTCATGAACTGTAGAGGGAGTTATAGCTATTCTACTGAAGGGTGTCCAAACAGCAAGAAATCTGATATGTTGTAAACTGACCCATTTTCCTCCTAATTTCTGAACTGAACATATAACCTATTATTCATGTTTATGGGGTAGAATTTCATGAACTATATGACTATATTTTTATCAGATTTTATTTCGAAGCAAAATTAACAGATATTCACAGTTCAAGTAGTGGGCAGTGTACTGAAAAAGAAAGACAGATTGCAACAACTTGATTCCTGCTAAAATATTAGAATTTCCTACACAATTCTAAAAGCAGAACCTGACTAGGATTGTTAGAGAATCCTACCTTAATATGTTTTTAAAAATTCCTTGGGCTTTGGCCCCTCTTCTCCTTGAAGAACTCTATATTCATCTCCAAAGATCCATCCTTCTTCTCCTCTTCCAAACTTCCTCCTTCTACAATTTACTGGATCATGGTAGGGGATTTTTAGCCTTAGTGGAGGAGGAGAGGGAGGAGCAAGGGGAGGCTCTATGGATAGGTGAAGAGAGAGGAGGATGAAAGCATTTGATTTCTCTTTTTCTCTCTTTTTTTCTTTTGGTTTTCATTTTTCATTTTAATCCTCATTCCATCCTCATCACCATGGCATTTCCTCTTCTTGTGCTATGTGTAGCATGAGGTGGCATGCTTAGGCCATGGTTAGCATGCATGATGACACTTAAATGGGATAGGTGTCCTTCTTAGAAATTAGGATTTTTGAAAAATAACTAAATATCATGGCACATAGGAAAAGACCCTTATACCACTTACCAACTCAAGAAGCCTAATGACCATTCTACTCTCAATCCTTCTAGCTTTTAACAAGAATATCATTCTATGAAACAACCCCTCGACTTAGGTATATAATTACTATCATGCCACTATTCATACATACAACTACATGTACATACAAAAATACACACATTTATACTTACACATATGTCTATCTTCATGTACACCTAGTATACACCCACACGTCCATACATACACCCACTTACACAATATTTATACATATATATTCATACACAAATATAAAATACATCCAATATCACCTTACATATAACTATACACTATCATACTCATCAATACATACAAGTATACTTAGTATACAAATATACATGCCACACACACATAGTCACAACATACATGTCCTTTATAATATCTCTAAATACATACACACCTCAACCATCTATATTCACACATATTCACATGCGCACGTGCACACACACACACAGTCACACATACACCAAGTCACCTACAACTAGTTACAACTATATAGTCACACAATTATCGTATTTAACACCTAGGGTATTACATTGGCTCCATAAGAGCGTTGATGGAGGAATGTAGGATCAGGCTGTCGTTAGGCAAAAAAGCTCTGATACCATATTGAGTTATATGTCTGGACAAGAAGGAAGAAGAACAAGCAAAGTTTCATTTCTCTTGTACAGAATTAATATACAAACCATCATAGGTAGATTAGTAATTTACATGATGATATGCATCTTGGTGTTAGGACCCTGCGGGGCTAAACACACACTAGAGGGGGGTTGAATAGTGTAATGGCAAGGAAAGTGCTTAATTAAAAGTTACTGAAATTAAAGCACAATAAGCAGCAAAAAATAAACAGAGTGCTCAATAACAAAAATCGCAAACACAAGGATTTTACACTGGTTCCCCAAACTTGGGTACGTCCAGCCACACCAATATTCACTATAATTCTCACACAGAGAAGTGAATACAATCTCACACAGAGATACCTCACACAGAGGATTTTGGATTCTCACACATAGAAATCCTTGGTCTTACACAGAGAGACTCGTGCTTTCACACATAGAGACTTTGTCCCACACAAAGACACAAACTCCCACACAGAGAGTAACTCTCACAAAAAGAGTAACTAATTTCCACAAAGAGAATTAGGGGTTTCACAAAATATGAAACGAAATAACACCTACATATGCCTTGATATGATCTTACCAATGTGAAGAAGAAGGCATGCAAGTGAAACTCAAGTGCTTGAGATGAGACTTTGATTGCACTTGATGATCTTTCTCTCTTCTAGGAATGAATCCTAACACTTCTCACTTGAGTGTATGAATGAAGAGAAGAAAGATGTTCTCCAAGAAAAAGGAATGAGATTGAAATCCCTTAGAGAAATTCCCTAGATCTTAGATGCTATAGCATAAGATTGAAGCTCTAAAGAGGGAATGTGGGAGGAGAGGCTTAGGAAAGAGATGAATTGATCTTCAATGTATTCCTAACGATTTCCAAGAGTTCTAAATGAACTAAGCCCACTCCTATATAAAGGAAGCCAAGAAAAGCCCATAAAACCAGTCAAAACCCCAAAGGAAAGAAATCTGCAATGGCTAGATTTTGGCAGTTTATGACACATACAGTTGACTGATGAACAACTGACAGTCGACTGGTTAACGGCTATAAAAAAATCCTAACGGCTATAATCTGAGCCAGGACAGGCGACTGTAGAAGACTACACATGTGCATGTAAATGAGCAGGCGCCTATATAACCTTCAGCGGGTGATTGTCACTTGGGATGGAAAGCAGCTGAGAAAATGCAACTTTAGCACTAGCGCCTTCAGATGATAGATGAACAAAATGTTGAGTATTGATTCCCCGGATTTGGTTTTGATGATGAACAAACATAAATATCGTGAACTAACTCTTTGTGAGCGCAGTTATGGAGATCGTCGCCAAATTACTTCGTACATCAAAAGCGACTCTCGAGACTTCTCAAAGCGCGTGATCGTGTGCCTGAAGCTTCGTTGAAGCTCAAGGACCATTATTGAAGTCGAGAGATTCGGATTGAAGCTTTGAAGATGGTTCGTCATGTTTTATTTATTGTCTTCTAGCTTCATAGTATAGAATGTTAAGCCTTGAGTAGGTCTTACATTATTAGAGCTAGGGTTATCATAGAAGCCCATAGAATCTTTCTCGAAGCTTATCGCTTCTTTCCTTGGCTTATTATGCATCTTAGTTGGTTCAAGAAGAAGAACCAACCGACTAGATGGCAATCTAGTCGGTCGGCAATCCTTCTTGAACCGACTAGATATCCTACTCCATTTCAGCTCATTCACTGTTGACCAATTAGTCGGTCCAAGAAGGTTCACCGACCGACTAGTTGTCAAACTAGTCGGTTTGGAATCCTTCTTAAACCGACTAGTTATATCTTCATTTTCACAGCCTGAGCTACTGTTTACAGTTAGTCGGTCCAAGAACATTCATCGACCGACTAGTTGTGAAACTAGTCGGTTGGAATTTGTTCTTAGACCGACTAGTTCTCTTGTGTTCAGCTTATTGTTTTTCAACTGCTTAGTCGGTCAAAGAACACTCACGACCGACTAGTTGTCAAACTAGTCGGTTGGCAAGTCTTCTTAGACCGACTAGTTCTATATCTCCTGAACTATCTTTATTGGCTGTGAACTAGTTAGTCGGTCCAAGAGTAATCACCGACCGACTAGTTGTGAAACTAATCGGTCAGTGATCCTTCTTAGACTGATTAGACTGCTTCAGAAATAGATCCGTTGGAGCATTTATTGCACGGATTTTGTGACCGTTTTGTCTCTTCCCTATATATGTTTGAGGGCTTCAAACCAGTGATCCAATGCTGATAATAGAGACATTTTTCACATCCAAGAGAGGAGCCATTCAATCTTATTTCCAAGCTCTCTCTTCTCACAAGAATCTCTCCCTTAACTTCTTGAGCCCTAATTACTCAAGAGAGATTCTCTTCATTGTGAGCCACTCAAGCCAAGAGCTTGATTCAAAGCCACCAACTCCTCCCTAGCCACCTATTGCTGGTTATCTTGGTGGAGCTAGGGTTTGGTGTCTTCTTCTTCCTCAAAATCCTCCTTGCCCTAATATTGGTAAGTTTACTCAAGGCATAGGATTTTGTTGGTGAGTATTTTATTGTTTCATTTACTTTGATATTGCAAGTTGTTCTTTCGGTTGTGAGAGAAGTGTGTGATCCCGGGTTGTGGGAGTCACATTTCTTTTGTGTATGATTTGGTCTTGTAGAGGTTTTTCTACAAGAATTTCATAGTGCAAAACTTGGGTTAGTGGTTTCTAACTCAAGTATCCAGAGGGGATCCGGGTGGTTGGGACGTAGGATCACCGGGAACAAGTCGGAGAGACTTGGGTGGATCCGAACCCGTTATATCGCTTGTTTGCATTGTTTAATTCTTGTTGTGTGTAGTTATTCCGCATTGTTGTTTGTGTGTTTGCACAATAATTAGGAATAATACTCTTGATTATTTTAAAGTACTATTCACCCCCCTCTAGTACTTGTGCAGTAGCTACGCAGGGCATTACATTTGGTATCAGAGCCAAGTTCATAGATATGACAAACAACGACTACAACGTTTTTTAGAACCGTGAAGGAGCTTCTTCGGTGATGGAAGGACACTCCTCAACTAGGCCTCCCTTTTTCAACGGTACCAATTATGGGTACTGGAAATGCCGGATGGAAACGTTCCTCCGGAGCACTTCACTATGGAGAGCTACGTTGAAGGAGTATGTCGAGCCCACCGAGCCAGACTTCACGAAGTGGATTACCGCGGAGGTCGCCGCGGAGGTAAACAATGCCAAGGCAATGAATGCCTTGCAATGTGCGTTGGAGCCCGAAGACTTCAACAAGATATGCACATGTAAGAGTGCATATCAAATTTGGAACCAACTCCTCATCTTGCACGAAGGAACGAGTACGGTAAAAGACTCTAAACTCGTTGTTGCTAATAAAGAATACGAATTATTTCACATGCAACAGGATGAGAAGATGAAGGAGTATTATGCTCGCTTCGTTGACATTACCAATGAGTTGGAGGCTCTTGGAAAGACCTACACCCAAAAGGAGAAAGTCTCAAAGATCATTGACGGACTTCCTTCTTGTTGGGAAAAGCGTACCTTCGCCATCGAGGAAGGTAACGATATGAGTAAATATACTGTCGTTCAACTAATGGGTACCTTGATGTCTTATGAGGTACGCAATGACAGTAAGATCAAGATGCAGGAGAAGATGAAGTCATACTTGGAGCAAGACGTGCCAAAGAAAAAGACGATTGCGTTCAAGGCCGCTCCATCTACATCTACCGATGATGAAGAATCAGAAGACGAGTTGGACATTGAATCTTTGGCCGAGTTGGCAAAGAAGTTCAACCGATTCTTCCGAAAAGGTAAGTTTAGGAATAAATCTAAATTTAGTTCGACTAATGCTTCTACTTCTTTGTGTTATAAATGCAACAAGACAGGACACATCAAGGCGGATTGTCCTCTCAACAAACACAAGGAGAAGTGGAAGGCACCCAAGTACGACAAGTCGAGAAAGTACAAGTGGTACAAGAAAGGGCTTGTCGGCTCATTCACCAACTCCGAAGAGGACTCCTCAAGTGAAGAGTCGGATGATAAACAAGTGGAGAAAGCACACATGTGCTTCATGGCAAGAGAGGAACATGATCAAGAGACCTATTCCGATGAAAGCGAGGATGAAGGCAATGAGGTAATTATGGATGAACTTAGATTAGCTAACGAGCAAATTTGGTCTAAGTATACTAAATTGGTTAATAGATACACTAAGACTAAAGATGAGCTAGCTAGTCTCCAAATCTCACCTAAGCCTGTCATCATCAACAACGACACCGTTGTTGAAGGTTTGAGAAATGAGATTGAAAATCTCAAATCTCAACTTGAGCATGTTCATATTGAGAATTCGGATGAACGCGAGATAGCGGATTCGATTTCTCGAAACTCAACTTTGAGTATCGAGAATGAGAATCTCAAGTCTCGTGTTTATGTACTCACATCGCAAGTGTCCACCTTGGATGCTTCTATGCATTCTCTCATCGAGAAGTATGAGTACACATTAGGCCGAATTAATAAATTCAATAAAGGTAAGGGCAATTTGGATAATATCCTAAATGACTTACTTCCGCCAATCATCACATTGGCTTGGGGTATAAGATGGGAGACTCATCCAAATCATCCACTACCTTTGTTAGGCCACTTCCGAAGCCTTAACTAGTGGGAGTAAACACCCCGTGGGTAGTTCATCTACCAATGGTGCTTCCATTAGATACACACCCCCGTTTGGAAAGAAACCCACTTTGGGTGGACCTCCAAAGAAGGGTCATGCATTTATGTATGCCAATGCTATGCCACGTAGGAACACACATCCTACCCCACATGTTCGCACGTATGATGATTTTTATGCTCCACGTCCACGAGCACGTGCACACCATGTGAGACACACTCATGTACGTGTTCCTCCACATGCATATGTTTATCCACATTACTATCATATGAACAATTATCATCATGCACCATTTCATCATGTGCCATATGCTTATCCACGTCATGCATATCCTAGGCCACTTCCTCGTAGGCCACGTGCATCACATAGAAATCAACAACATGTGCATGCTCCTAATAGGACTAGGGCTCCCAAGAAATTCACTATTTGGGGCCCGAAGGACACAAGCATGAATGAAAAACAAGCTTACATTAATTTGTATTTCATGAATATTGTGCACAATGATGATTTTGTTGGGAAGTCTAAGTCCAATTGGACTTGGCTTCCAAAGGTCTAATCTCTTAGGACCCAATGACCTTGGGTACCATGGAAGGATAGTTTTATCTTCAGGTACTCAAGAATAAGAGAAGGAGCAACAAATCAAAATTTAGCTCCAAGAATAATTGGATACCAACCCTACCAACTCCTTGATTTGCAAAGACTCTCATTCAAATGGAATTGATGGTGCTTAAGTGGTGCACCAAAGTAGGGGGAGCTTAACGTTGTAAGTATATTCTTACATATGGTATCCATGTATGTTGAATGCATGTAGATGTCTTTTTATGTTTTAGACTATCTCTTGCATATTTTGATGCTAGTTTTGAGCTTATGATTATGTACTTATCTTTCTCATGCTCATGGCATTCCATGCTTATTATTGACTCATTTAGTGAGTATCTCTTTTGGAATGCATGCTAGTACTAGATTTGTGTATGCCATAAATTTTACGAAGTTTCTATCTCTATTTTTGGCATAACACTGTTGCATGTTATTGATTGCATATTGGTTTAATCACATTGTCACCTCACATCGCACACTTCACGTAGATTTGGAATGCTTATTCTTTGTGATCCTTTTCGATCGATGTTGTGACATTTGGTATTGTATGATGTGTGCATCATTTTCTTGTGCACATTGGAGTTATGTCTCTGATATTGACTTCGTCGCTCGACGATTATATTGGTTAAATAGATTTACTTTTATGAAAACATATAATTGTTTTCCATGCACTATATTAACCAAGAATGTTGATATTGGAGAGTATGTTCCATAACTCAATATGTGAAATTGATTTGAGTTTTGATGATTTCGTTTTTCGATTTTCGACTATGGTCTCGTTGGCACGCTTTGATTCTCTTCGTGATTTTACTTTGGTGTCATTTGGACCGTGGTCGTATTCTTAGACTCTCGTGCTTTTATATTAGCCATTGTTGTTGTCATTGATCTCCTCCCGCTCTTTTTGCTAATGCCAAAGGGGGAGAGAATTAATAATGACAATATGCTAAATGATAATTTAAAGCATTTTACCGTGAATCGAATTTGATATGTTAGATTTAGGGGGAGTTAAGATATAAAAATGGATTTAGATCCTAAATTGCTATACTTGAGTTCATATTTTATACTTTTCTTGTCTGCTTGATGCGTATGATTATTATTGAATACAGAACTAACGTGTCATCAATGCAGGGGGAGTAAGTAAATTTCATTTGAATCAGTATTATTGATTATTATTTATGTTGGTTTGTCATCACCAAAAAGGGGGAGAATGTTAAGTATTGATTCCCCGGATTTGGTTTTAATGATGAACAAACATAAATATCGTGAACTAACTCTTTGTGAGCGTAGTTATGGAGATCGTCACAAAATTACTTCGTACATCAAAAGCGACGTCTCGAGACTTCTCAAAGCGCGTGATCGTGTGCCTGAAGCTTCGTTGAAGCTCAAGGACCATTATTGAAGTCGAGAGATTCGGATTGAAGCTTTGAAGACGGTTCGTCATGTTTTATTTATTGTCTTCTAGCTTCATCGTATAGAATGTTAAGCCTTGAGTAGGTCTTACATTATTAGAGCTAGGATTATCATAGAAGCCCATAGAATCTTTCCCGAAGCTTATCGCTTCTTTCCTCGGCTTATTATGCATCTTAGTTGGTTCAAGAAGAAGAACCAACCGACTAGATGGCAATCTAGTCGGTCGACAATCCTTCTTGAACCGACTAGATATCCTACTCCATTTCAGCTCATTCACTGTTGACCAATTAGTCGGTCCAAGAATGTTCACAGACCGACTAGTTGTCAAACTAGTCGGTTTGGAATCCTTCTTAGACCGACTAGTTATATCTTCATTTTCACAGCCTGAGCTACTGTTTACAGTTAGTCGGTCCAAGAACATTCATCGACCGACTAGTTGTGAAACTAGTCAGTTGGAATTTGTTCGTAGACCGACTAGTTCTCTTGTGTTCAGCTTATTGTTTTTCAACTGCTTAGTCGGTCAAAGAACACTCACCGACCGACTAGTTGTCAAACTAGTCGGTTGGCAAGTCTTCTTAGACCGACTAGTTCTATATCTCCTGAACTATCTTTATTGGCTGTGAACTAGTTAGTCGGTCCAAGAGGAATCACCGACCGACTAGTTGTGAAACTAATCGGTCAGTGATCCTTCTTAGACCGATTAGACTGCTTCAGAAATAGATCCGTTGGAGCATTTATTGCATGGATTTTGTGACCGTTTTGTCTCTTCCCTATATATGTTTGAGGGCTTCAAACCAGTGATCCAATGCTGATAATAGAGACATTTTTCACATCCAAGAGAGGAGCCATTCAATCTTATTTCCAAGCTCTCTCTTCTCACAAGAATCTCTCCCTCAACTTCTTGAGCCCTAATTACTCAAGAGAGATTCTCTTCATTGTGAGCCACTCAAGCCAAGAGCTTGATTCAAAGCCACCAACTCCTCCCTAGCCACCTATTGCCGGTTATCTTGGTGGAGCTAGGGTTTGGTGTCTTCTTCTTCCTCAAAATCCTCCTTGCCCTAATATTGGTAAGTTTACTCAAGGCATAGGATTTTGTTGGTAAGTATTTCATTGTTTCATTTACTTTGATATTGCAAGTTGTTCTCTCGGTTGTGAGAGAAGTGTGTGATCCCGGGTTGTGGGAGTCACATTTCTTTTGTGTATGATTTGGTCTTGTAGAGGGTTTTCTACAAGAATTTCATAGTGCAAAACTTGGGTTAGTGGTTTCTAACTCAAGTATCCGGAGGGGATCCGGGTGGTTGGGACGTAGGATCACCGGAAACAAGTCGGGGAGACTTGGGTGGATCCGAACCCGTTATATCGCTTGTTTGCATTGTTTAATTCTTGTTGTGTGTAGTTATTCCGCATTGTTGTTTATGTGTTTGCACAATAATTAGGAATAATACTCTTGATTATTTTAAAGTACTATTCACCCCCACTCTAGTACTTATGCAGTAGCTACGCAGGGCATTACACCAAACACATGTGCCTGTAATTTGACAAGCGACTGAAATCTCGTCATCAGTCAACTGACTTGCAAAGTGGGATGAAACCCAAAAACTGCAAGTTACGCACTTTGGTACACAGACGATTGTAGAACAACTCACAGGTGCCTGATGGAAGACATGCGGCTGTAAATTGAATGTATGTCTACTGTTTCCAAGAGCTCAAGAAAGAGTCAAGAAATGTAGACTTGAACTGTGCATGTCAGTCGACTGTAGAAGGTTGGCCAGGCACCTGGAGGTCATCCAGTCGACTGTCGTGCCTTCATCAGTCGACTGTGGGAGAGCCAGAAACTCCAGCTTGAGTTTAAGGCATGGTGAACTGTTACGACCTCAAGATCCACCCAGATGATCTAGCCCACTTGTTCAAGACCTGACTCTTAGCCCGCCGAATCTCCATGATAAAGCCTAGTTCGCCAAAGCATGCTGACGTTCAAGGAAGCTCGCCAAGTGGAACGATCAGCTCGCCATCAGAATCGGAAGAGTCCTCCTGTAGACCACACAAGTCCATGCTAGCTCGCCCCAGAGTAGCTCGCTCCTAGAACATCTCGCCACACAAGAAGCCCGCCCAGATGCCACTCACCTACTGGTTCGCCCAAGGAGGAAGACGACACGCCACTAGCAGTTCCACTAAAGACAAGCATGACAAAAGTGCACCTGGCCGCTTCGTCGCCTGACGGCATGATAAAAGCACGCCTAGCCGTTTCGCCGCCAGACAGCCTGACAAAAGTGCCACCTGACATTTACAGCCCTGACTGCCTGACAAAAGCATGCCTAATATATTCGGCCCTGACTCCAATGGTCGGCTCTCTAACATCCTAACACCGCCAGCTCAGAAAAAGCAATCGACTCCAGCAGCCTATAAATACCCCCTTACCTTCCAGCGAGAAAAGGGTTGTTTGCATGAATTGGTAACAAATTCATAACACATCTATTAGCGTCCACACCTTCTCATCTTCACATTAGTCTTCCACGCAAGCGCCGATCTGCCTCTTAAATCGCTCTTCGTGTCCGACATCTTTTCCTCAGTCATCTACTGACTTAGACATCGGAGGAGCTGCGGACTGAAAGCTGGCCTTGCCTTTTTGACAAGTTGCTCTTCTTGTAGGGAGTGCGCCCTTGCTGCCACTGGAAGAGCAACCTTCGTTATCCTTCACCAACGATCGAGCTTCCTTCAATCGGATAGCAGGCGACCAACTCCTCCGGACGGGCGACCTTAAGATCCTCGGCCTTTAATCGTCCTCGGTCCACAGTTGACCTCGCCATCCCCCCTAAACTTGTAACCATCGTGCCCTTGGTTCCCCACATAAATACAAATTCATTGTAGTAGATTTCACCCTGCAACAGTTGGCGCCGTCTGTAGGAACTTAGGGTCACACCCATGTCAAACCCCACACAGTTCAATCCCAGCCCTGACAGGGGCAAACAGCCCATGGAGGACGAGCCACATCCTCTAGGAAGGACCTCCCTGGCAGATGTACCCCCCGAGGGGGCGGTGGAGTCTATTCACGCCTTGGCCCATGCTGTTCACCAAGGCTTTGAAGCCTTTACGAAGATGATGAATGACTGGGTCGCGGGTGGGGCCGGGACGTCCACCATCCCCCTACACCCTTGAACGTGAAGCACAGCCTTCACCCTCAGATCGAAGCAAAAGCAGCCGCCCGACGGAGGGGGCTCGACGAAGAGATAGCGACCTAGCAAAGGCTTCTTGATGCAGAGATGGAGGCCGCTCGTCAGAGGCGACTCGAGGAAGAAGCAACTGTCCAGCCGAGGCAGCTTGACGACGAAGCGGAGGCCGCTGTCGAGCAGATTCGGGTCGATGAAGAAATCGCACGTCGACAGCTACGATTCATCATCACCGCATGAGAAATGCTCCGAAAAGAGAGCTGCAGGATCCCGGAGGCGTCACCCCCGATTCGGTGGCACACCCGAAGCCCGTCGCCGATGGATATCTCGCCGCTCGGAGGGAGAGCCCACCAAACGGCCCACCCCACTCCCAGACGTGATGATCGTCGACGACGAGGCCGCGATCATAGCAGGACTCCCCCGAGGCAGGGAAGGAACACCGCTGAGCGTCGAGGCGGCTCACTGAGCGACTCCGATGATGAGTGTGGCAGGCGAGGCGGCCGTAACGACTTGCGACGATCGCCTGCGCGCCCACAGGGATCGCCCGTGCAACCCCCCGCCCACAAGCGGCTAACCCCTTGGCCAGGTGGGTGACTGCGGCCCCAATCCCATATAGATTCAAGCTTCCTCAGCTTGAACTATATGATGGTGTGGGTGATCCCCTCGAGCATGTACAACGGTACAGAGGGGCCATGGAGATACAAGCTATGGATGACCCGCTCTTATACCGAGGCTTCCCGATGACTCTGAAGAAGTCATCGCCAGAGTGGTACAACGGCTTGCCCACCTGCTCCATCGAATTCTTTGACGATCTATCCCACAAGTTCTGCCAGCAGTTTAGGGCAAGATGCAGAAGGAAGAAGCCAGCGGACTATCTGTTCTCGATAGTCCAGAAAGACGGGAAACGATCAGGAAGTTCCTGCATCGCTTCTAGGATGAAAGGCTTAGCATGGCGAGCTACAAAGACGAGTTCACCATGGCGGCCTTCAAGAAGGGGCTGACCAATCGAAGCCTGCTTCGCTCCTCCAAGATCCGCCCACCGACCTGGATGCACTCTTCGCCTGGGTGGAGAGGTTCATGCTAAGCGAGGATGCTCTTGGAATGAAGAAGGTGGCTGCCCCAGCTGGGGCATCCCGTAATGATCGGCTGCCTGATGGCTAATCGAGGCAACATGACCGCCCTCAAGGGCGCGACCAGCTCGACAACCAGAGGCGCAATCAGGAAGGCCATCGACCTCAAGACCGCCTCGGACTAGTGCGAGGGTTCGCCGCACCCAGGGAGCCCCCGCCGGTGGTGAACAGGCCCGAAGGGCGACATCAGGCCCAATACACGCAGCTCAATGCCCCCGTGGATGAAGTATTGGCTGCAGCGACAAGAGCCGGGCTCCTCCGAGACCCGCCACAGGAGAGGATGACGGTCCCGACCTCTAGGGATCGACAGAAATACTGTCGGTATCATCAGGATCACGGTCATGATACCGACGAGTGTTTTACATTGAAGAGAGATATTGAGCGGCTGATCCATGCGGGCCATCTCCAGGGCTTCGTTGAGGGGAGGAGACAGGCACACGAGGAGAAAGTGCCCCCAGGAGCGTAGCGGCCGGACCAACCCCAGAATGCCGAGCAAAATGTCCCTCGCCAGCCTAGGGTGGTCATGCCAAAAACGTGATATACGGTGGGCCATCTTTGTGGGGCGCATCGTCGTCAGCCAGGAAGCGTATGCTCGACAAGTGATGACAACGGGAGGGGGCGATGAAGCAAAGCGAAGGAGAGTAGCTCGGCCCCCCATCTCATTCTCAGACGACGACCTGAAGGGGATCGAACTACCACATGATAACGCCATCGTCATCGAAGCCCAAATTGGAACAGCCATAGTCAGCCGTTTCCTGATCGATATCGGGAGCTCATACGACATTCTTTTTATGTCGAAGATCGGGAAGATGGGGCTGGGGCAGGCCGATCTGAGGGCATGAACAAGCCCGATTGACGGCTTCACCGAACACTCGGCTCCCATCGCTGGCGTCATCACCCTATCGATGTCTTTGGGAGAAGAGCCAAGGATCGTCACTCGGATGACACATTTCGTTGTCGTTGACATCGTCTCGGCATACAACGGCATCATCGGGCGGCCGTACATGACCGCCATCGAAGCTCTCCCCTCACTCCTGCACCAGATGGTCAAGTTCCAGACTCCGCAGGGGGTTAGACGAGTTTGAGGGAGCCAGAGATTGTCTCGGAGCTGCTACGTCGGCTCCACCAAACACAAGGCGCCCGAGCAAGCCCAGCTGGTCGAACTCGGCAACCATTAGGAGGACGTCGGCGATCAACCAGGGAAGGCGGCAAACTAGCCCGCCGCAGGAACAAACAGAATTTAATCCTACGTTACCTATATAGTTTTGTAAATATAACTATCCTTTTTATGCATACTCTCAAATATTGCCATCTCCATGTGGAAATTTCAGCTCTCCTCTAATATTTTCAAACTCCGGGGCATGCTGACGAGCTTTGTCCTCGAAAGGATCACTGGTCGACAGATATGGCCAACGCTCTATCGGAACCCGGTCGACCCGCGTCGCGGGCAGACCCTCAGCCGCCGAGCATCAGGGCATCATCTCTCTCTCACCAGTGCCAGGGTCGACAGAGCCGCCTGGCGTTGCCTCACCGGCAGGAGGGGTAGGGACGCTTATTGCAGGCGTCTCCCTCGCCCTCTTGGCACGCTTGTCCTTCTCGCCCCCGATGACCACCCCGGGGCCCCACTTCTGTCCCGCCTTCCTCGCCAGCTCCTTTCTCGCCACCTTTTTGCCCTTCTCCTGGGCAGAAGGTTCCTTGGCCGTTGGCTCCGAGGTCGCCGGCTCCTTAGCCCTCCTCATCAGCTCTTCCCGCGTAAGGATCATGGCCGCACCTGTAAAGAGAACAGAGATCAGGGTGAGCATATATAGAGAAGGTCGACGAGATCATAATACCTTCGGGACAGAAATTTTGGGTGAACTGATCGCCCTTGATCAAATTTGCATGCTTCCTGATCGCCTCAGGAATATCCTTTAGAGCATTGGTGGTCTCCAGGTCTTGCCCCTCCATGGGTTTCTCCTTATTCACTAAGGGATTCAGCATCCCCCAATTCGACCTCAACACCGAGTCCGCCGGCATCGAGACAAAGACAAACCTACCCTTCCATTCTATCCCCTCGCTCGGTGCCTCAAGGATGAGATGCCGATCCCTCCTCGCAAGAACACTATGATACACCCCCTTATTCCTCACCCCAAAGTAATGCTGGAAGAGCGATACGCTCAGACTTACCACGCTGATAGTACAGAGGGTGACGAAGCCAACCATTACGCCGATGGAGTCCGGTGTTAGTTGGGAGAGAGGAAGCTCAAGGAAGTTCAACAAATGGAGGAGGTGGGGGTTGAGCGGAAACTACAGGCTGAGTTCAAAGGTTTGTGCAGTAGACTCCAACTTCATTGTCCCTCGGTGAGCAAACCCTCTCATGGGTTTCGGGGAGGCGAACTGTGCAAGGCGGTCGAATGTAACTGGAGCGGATCTCGAGGAGACCGATGGTGTTTGTTTTACACTGGATAGTCATGATCCCCGCCGGAACTGCATCCTTGACCCTGCGGGAGCCCGATCCGAGCTCTCGTTCCCTCCTTCCAGAATCTCCAGAACCCCCCTCAGCACTCAGATCAAAAGATGAAGAAGCGAAAGCCATTACAGAACGAGAAGTTACCTAGAAAGGAATATCTCCGGAGCTCCGATGAAGAGATGACCGGCGGCGAGAATTCTCGGGAGCAAAGAAGAGAAACCTTTTCGAATTCGAATGCAAAAGTTTTCAATCGTTCCCCCCTCTCCTTGTTCTATAACAGGCGTCGACCGATCTCAACCGTCGAAGGTGTGCCACGTGGCAAGATCAGGAACGGAGGCGTCACCTCAGCTTCTCCCCCGGGGCCGTACGCAGCACGTGTCGAGTTCCGAGTGGTGCATGCGCTTCGATATCCCCCACTACCAAATCGTCATGATGCCTTCAGAGATTCAGCGGTCGACTCGCATTTAATGCTACAGCTGTCATCCATTAGAGTGGAGTGCGTCATCCAAGCCGATCTGGACTTTTCGTGTCGGGCTCGAATGACGGGGGCAATTGTTACGACCTCAAGATCGGCCCAGACGATCTAGCCCACTTGTACAAGACCCGAGTCTTAGCCCGCCAAATCTCCAAGATGAAGCCTAGTTCACCGAAGTACGCCGAGGTCAAGGAAGCTCGCCAAGTGGAACGACCAGCTCGCCATCAGAATAGGAAGAGTCCTCCTGTAGACCACACAAGTCCACGCTAGCTCGCCCCAGAGTAGCTCGCTCCCAGCACAGCTCGCCACACAAGAAGCCCGCCCAGACTCGCTCACCTCGCCATTTGCCCAAGGAGAAAGACGACACGCCACTAGCAGTACCACTACAGACAAGCCTAACAAAAGTGCACCTGGCTGCTTCGTCGCTGACGGCCTAATAAAAGCACGCTTAGTCGTTTCACCGCCTGACGGCCTGATAAAAGTGCCACCTGATATTTACGGCTCTGACCGCCTGACAAAAGCATGCCTGACACGTTTGGCCCTGACGCCAACGGTCGGCTCCCAGACATCCTGACACCGCCAGCTCAGCAAAAGCAACCGACTCCAGCAGCCTATAAATACACCCTTATCTCCCAGCGAGAAAAGGGTTGTTTGCATGATTTGGTAACAAATTCCTAACACATCTAATATCCTCCACACATTCTCGTCTTCACATTAGTCCGCCACGTAAGCGCCGATCTGCCTCTTAGATCGCTCTTCGTGTCTGACATCTTTTCCTCAGTCATCTACTGACTTAGGCATCGGAGGGACTGCAGGCTGAAAGCCGGCCCAGCCTTTCTGACAAGTTGCTCTTCTTGTAGGGAGTGTGCCCTTGCTGTCACCGGACGAGCGACATGCGTCGTCCTTTACCAACGATCGAGCTTCCTTCAATCGGACATCAGGCGACCAACTCCTCCGGACGGGCGACCTCAAGATCCTCAGCCTCTAATCGTCCTCGATCCACAGTTGGCCTCGCCATCCCCCCTAAACTTGTAACCATCGTGCACCTAGTTCCACACATAAATAAAAATTCATTGTAGCAGATTCCACCCCACAACATGAACCTATTGGGATGATTTCTATGATAATCATACGGCTCACTAAGATGGAAAATGCATATGCATGAGAGTATGACCATCTATCAAGGCATTACAATAATCCTAGACTCAAAAAAGAGAAATGCAAGTAATTAAAATTACATGGATTACAAGTTGCATCTCCTATAGTCTTAGTCTTCATGCTCATGATAGCTTGATGCTCCCCAACATCTTCCAAGCTTTAGCACCTCTTGATGAGCTTCCCTTCATCAAGCTCCAAGTTTTGGCATTGCTCCTCTTGATATCCATCCATCATCATGCTCCAAGCTTTGGCTTCATTAGATGATCTTCATGACTTCATCCAAGCTTGAGCACACCATCACTCTTGGAGGTCTTTAATATATCCATTGCATCATCCTCCAAGCATTATGCTTTGTCTCATCATCATATAATCATTAAGATAAACTGAGACTAAAACATAAGATTGATTAGAACACTAACATAATGTATTCATCATCATCAAAACAACGTTAGTCTTGAACCGAAGAACTAACACTTGGTTTGTTAGAAATAATTGTTTGATCATCTCTAGAAGATCTGGTGGAATGAATCGGTTGACAACCAGATTGGAAGCAACTTGACTTGGTTGATGGATGCCAGATATGGAGGAGATTTGCTACACTTTCCTTATAACTAGTAGTTAATCTTCTAGCAGCAGTTGATCAGTTGGGATAATTTTGGATCCAGACCTATAAAGGACCCTGACCCGTATATGTCCAACATATTTCCTTATGATAAAGGAGGCTGCCACACATCCCACATCCAGTTAATCTCCTAGCAGATCTCTATCAATGTGCAACTATCTTGTACTAAAGAATTTAATTTGAAGAGAAAACGCCTAGCAATCCAATTAATTTAAGAAAATGATAATTTAAATATGGTCAAATGGTATCTTGAGTACTTCGATACACTTAGACATATCTAGTCATAAGTCCTTCCCATCACTCAAAAATCAATATTCTTAATTACTGATTGAGAAGCATACTTGACTTCCTCAGCTGTGGGCAGCACAACTTAATGATTGAAACGGTCAGCTATATTGATTGATTAAATGTATCAAATGTGCTAATGAAACTTCAAAAAAATGTTTGTTTCCATCCCCATCAATGTGCCGGGTCATGGACGCAATGGGAATTTGACAAACGAAAGTGAGGAGTGGTTGTTGAGAGACTAAGACATCATCTCTCATGGAGTTGGTGGAGAGCCCAAAGTTACACCTACTTGATCTATTCTCTAACACTTACGCATCATATACCTAAAAGAACGATGTGTTGCTTACTTAATTGCCAACACATTAGTTTGTTGTTAACACTGTTTTTGATTAGGTCGCAATTTGCTTGCTAATCATCTGTTAATCTCCACATTGATCCCATGGTCAAACAGCCTGTAGATCTTTGTCTATGGGAAAACTACACTTTGAGCTAAATGTTGGAGGTATATCTATGGAATTTTTAAAGAGGACCAAGAATCCCCCCACTAGCATGCTTGTGATGTTCGAAATTGAAGTTCGATTCCTGTCAAATTCCATCTTTATACATGTACTAGAAATGACCCGTGCATGCAGTGCACGGAGCAACAACAAAAAAACCCTCCCCCCAAGAGGATGCAGTGAACACACGCAATCGAAAAGGAGTGAGAAATATGGGTGTGCGTGCCGGTATCGTCGGGAGTAAAAAGTGCAAAGTCCGGAGGTTAAAACGCAAAAACTTGGTGTGGCAAACATTATTTTTTGGGGTGAATGGCAAACATGTAATTAAGTGAGGTTGGAGTTTTTTTTGAGGGGATGGCAAACATGCAAATAAGTGGCTTGGGTGGGTTTTTGGGTGAGGTGGGGGGTGAGGTTTGGGGGGGAGGGTACATTTGTCCTAGTCATATTTGTCCCTACACGTAGGACAACTTCAACAATTGTTATATAGATTGACTAGTCATGAGCCGTGCCTGCGGGCAC
>JAULAV010006466.1:0-12517 GCA_030789695.1 Scilla litardierei | reverse complement strand
GGTGTTGATAATGTGGGGTTTAATGTTGAAGCTGATATCAAGCCTGATCCCTTCGTGGAAGCTAGTGTTGAACATATTGTTGCACAAAATGTTGCAACACTCCATGCAACAAGTGAGGCTTCTGGTCCGACTGAGCCTCCTTTGTCCTCCTTTATGCGCAAGGCTCGATCTGGCTCTAAGAAGCGTTCTGCTCCCTCCACTAATGCTGAGGTTTCTCCTTCCAATAGGCCAAAAATCTCTGCTTCAGGTTCCTCTCACTCTCCTTCATTTACTTCGTCTGATGCGTTTAGCAAAATTTTCTTCGACAAAGCTCGCAAGAAAAGATGGGCATCCTACTCGGAGAGATCATTAATTCCTGAGAAGGTTCTGAACATGTCTTCCTTTGATAAGACTCAGATAGCTTCTATTTTGAAGGGTCTCAGATTGTATCATGCTGCCATCTGTTTCAGTACCTACTATCTTGTGTTAGTGAGAGAATTCTACTGTAACTTATCCAAATCTGTTGGAGATGGGTCTTCCCGTTGGAGTTTCAGAAATTATGTTCGAGGCAAGATTATTTCATTCTCTCCTTCCACCCTGAACAAATTATTGGAATGGAAATGTTCTCAATCTGTTCCTGCTTTTGGAGAGTCTACTGGAGTGGAGATTGACAGACTGATTCATGTTGTGACTGCCGGGAAGTTCAAGTGTTGGCCTAAGAAATCATCTACTTTTCCTTCGTCTGCTCTTACAGCCAAGTATTTTATTCTATACAGGATTGTCACGAGAAACTGGCTCCCTACTTCCAATGTTTCTGTGATTACTCGGGACATGTGCAGGCTGTTGTTCTCTGCAGGCACTTCCCAGGCTTTCAATTTGGGCAGAATCATCTTTGATTCTATCTTATCTTTTGCAGAGTTATCCTCCTCCGGCACTTCCTTACCTCATGGAGCTCTCATATCTATGATGCTCCTGGCTCAAAGGGTGCCCCTGTCCCCGTCTGACCTTCCTTCATCATGTGACAGTATTTCTTATACGGCAAAATCTGTGGCTGGAAAAATTGATGATATCTCTGCAGTGATACCCTCTCTTCATGGTGTTCCTTCGACACCCTCCCCGTCTCAAGATGCTGAACCTTCTTCCACAGTGCCTCCTGAGTCACAGACTCCTCCACTTAGTCATGCTACTGCTGCCACCTCTTCCTCAACAAGTGTGGTGGATATACAGTTCCTCGAGAATGCTATTCAGAATATTGATGATCAACTTCTGTTTCTCGAAAGCCAGCGTGTTCTTTTGAATCGCCACAAGCTGTTGCTGCAGAGCAAGCTGTCCTCTCTGAGGAGTGGTCCTTCTGAGGATCACTGATATAAGGTATGTCCTTTGTGGCTCAAAAGGGGAGATAAAAGGTATGATATTTTGGTCTTAGTTTTGGGATGTTTTGCTGTTGTTGTTGGATGTCTGCTGCTGATACAATTTGTCATGAAGAGTCATGGAAGTTTTTCTGTGTATGGGATAGTCTGAGGGGCCCCTTATGAAGGGGAGTATGATGCATTGTTGTTCCCGTCACTGTTCCTGTTTTGGTATATGGTTGTTGCATTTCGGGTGTTCCAGTTCTCTTGTATTTGTCTGATCACAACAATTTGGTTGATTGAACAAAGTTCATCCTAGCTTCTTCTTCAGACCTGTCTAAGTTAAATATCATACTGTGTGTTGTGCCACCAAATGACAAAAGGGGAGATTGTTAGGTTTTTATCCTTGCTATTCATGAATGCAGTCTTGTCATATGTGGCACTCTGCTTATCGTCTCTTGCCCTTTACTTCCTGAAGTTTTTAGACAAGTTATCTGGGGAATGTTGGACATTTTGTTGTACGTTTTGTTGCATCTGAGCCACTGTCGAATGAAGAAGAGAATCGAATCAGTTAGGTTGTTGGATGAATTGTTGAACAGTTTGTTGTACCAGGATGTTCAACATGCTTAGTCTAATTACATCGATTGACTGCTCTAAAGGATGTGCGACTGGCGTTCGCGTAATCTTTTATATCCTTATCTAACTGATCAGGTATTTATGGAGGTTATTAAATGTTATAGATTTGATCGGCTGTATATCTCTTGTTACCTTATTGCGAAACGGTTGGAGAGAGATTTTTGCCGGCAATATCCTGGCAACAATCGGCTGCGGATATTCTGGGATCTCCCCCTTGTTGGAGATGTTGCGGGTATTGCAGTTGGCGAACCGAATCAAGATCTGATTGCATGAGTGCAGATTGAATCGGAGTTTGCGGGGCTTCTTGCTTTTAGGGTTCGGAGCTATTGGCGGCTAGGTTACGGACTTTGTGTTAAAAAAAGTTTTGTGAGATTACTCCGGGAGGGAGGCCGACGACTACGCACGTAGGATCAAGGGAGTTGATCTAGTCGGTGGTGCAAGGGGAGCTTGCAGGCAAGGGGAGCTTGCAGGCAAGGGGAGCTTGCCAAGAATACTTCACGGGGTTGATTGTGATCACCCCTCATGGTTTGTACTAAAGGAGAGTGTGTTCTTCCTTATAGATGCATGGTTATTAGAGTTTGTATTCTCTAATTTTAATAGTGAAGTATTCTAATTTTCTAGGCATGGCCCCGCAGATGTAGGTGTGCGCACCGAACTGCGTTACCAAGTCTTGTGTGTCACTATTTGCTGTGTGTTGCTGCGTTGTTCTTTAGATTCATTACTGCGTACTGAATTTCACTTGGCCATAAGACGAAGGGGTCGAGCCCCTCACAACCGAACAATCCTATTCGGTCGTCAGCCGTAAGTCGAAGGGGTCACCCCCTCGCAACTGAACGACCCTACCATGTCATCGGCCATAAGACGAAGGGGTAATGCCCCTTGCGACCGAACGATCCTATTCGGTTGTCGGCCATAAGCCGAAGGCCACATCCTCGCAACGGAACGACCCTACTATGTCATCGGCCGTAAGAGGAAGGGACCACGCACCTTGCAACTGAACGGTCCTACTCGGTCGTCAACCCTAAGCCGAAGGGGCCACCCCTTGCAACTGAACGACCCTACCACGTCGTCAGCCATAAGACGAAGGGGCCGAGCCCCTCGCAACCGAACGATCCTACTCGGTCGTCGGTCGTCAGCCGTAAGCCGAATGGGCCACCCACTCGCAACTAAACTACCCTACCACGTCGTCGGCCATAAGACGAAGGGGTCACATCCCTCACTACCCAATGCCGAATAATGAGATTTAGATTTTATTAATAACTATCAAAGAAAAACATATTATACTTCTGAGTTTAGCTATTTGGACTACAAATGGACTAAAAGAGACAAAAAAAGCATGGTCCTCTCTTGCACTTTATGGAAAAAGTAGCCGTGTGTCTTATATATTTGAGCCCCCTAAAAGTTCGCTGACATAGTCCACTCATCATTTTTCTACTTGTTTATTATCTCATATTACAAAGGGAATAGAGTGAAAAATTTAACTCGATAATGTCATATGAACACGTTATTTACTTTCTGACTGTACAAGGAATACAAAACTAACAGATTGATCTTACTTTAACGGAGAGAAAGCGATCTAAACTTGAGTCATTTAAGATTATAATTTACAAAGAGTTTACAGTTTGATTTTTTTTTTGGTGGTATATGTGCCTCACTGTTTTTAATAACTTGCTTGATAATGACTGTTCTAGATAAGATTAAATATTAAAGTTTAGATTGTAGATAAGTTGGCTGTATAATTTAAATGTTAGCCATGTTTAATGATCCAATTTTTTGGTACTTCCATTATTACACTAAATATATTCTTTAAAAAAAAGGTGAGAAGTCTGGGAATGCAAACCTGAGGTCCAGTCCCTTGATCCTGAGATGCATAGATACAGCTTTGATAATGTTCAATAGTCTTCTGTATGCTATCAAGACAAATATCAAAAGAAACATTTTGTCATGAAGACTGCAATAAATACTTTCTACTGACTAACTACAGAAATAATATTCAAAAAAAAATTCTTTATGACAATAAAAGATTAAGAAATTTTCTAAGAATTTATAAAAGAATGGGAAAAAAGCATATATACTATTACACCACAAAAAAAAACAATACAATAAATATGATAGACTATACAAGTATGAAAACATGTTAAATGGAAAATGCTCTGGTTTTGTGAAATGTTAGCTTTAGTTTTGCGTTCATCTTTTGGTTTTGTTTAGCTCAATTCTCATCTTCTATTCTACCTGCTTTAATTACTGTCTTAGGTTAAAGAAACTTCACCTTGTTGATGCCTAAGTTCGCTAGCAAATTTTGACAAAATAGAATGAAACTTGTATTTCGGCAAAATACTATGTAATCTTGAGAAGAAGAATTCCCATTAGCTCGAAAATATATATTGTAATCTTACAATTCTTCGTTAATTGTCTTCATGGCAACCATCTTAAATTTGTTAAATGGATGGATTAAACCTTTCAATTCCTCCATCCTTCAAAACATATTCTTGTGCTAATGCATCCCATAAGTTACTTAATATTCAAGGTTAGCAATGATAATATATTTCTTTGGGTGTTTTAAAATTAAATCCAGCTGAAGCTGAAGAAGATGAGACTGATGCATTTGTTTTGTCAGTACGTATGATTTTGTGAACATTTCGTTAAAATGGCATTAAAGGTTAGGATGCATAGCTGAGGAAAGGATAAATAGGTGAGTTAAGAATGGATTGCTTGGACCACTTGCAAGAGTTTTTTTTCCCCTCCTTGTGAGTAATGCCTTATCAATAAATCCATAAAGAAACAGTTTGGTAAAGAATAACACAAATATGCTCCATAAAACTTGATCCACTCTGATAGTTAGGTTGATGAGAATGAAGGCATGCAACAGTTGTCTGCATCTCATCGTCTCCATTGATGATCATATAATGTATGGCCAAATCTACTTGATCTATCATAAATATGATGTAATTGATTGCTTTCGAAAATATTTGAGTATGATTAAAAACATGTTTGGCTAATGTAGACAAATCATGGGCATGACAAATTTAACAAATTGAAGTAATTTTGTGATGAAAAAGATATACGTCGTTAATTGACTATGCTTAGACTTTGCAATGGAACAATGTAGCGGGGGAAGAGAAATAGAACATTGCATATGCTTCTTGTTTCAGACAAGTTTTGCTTTGCCATTCATGTCACATTTTGCTTCACTTAGAATCTATTCATCCTGAGGGGCCAGTATTTTATTCGTCCCAAGGGGCTCAGTCAGCGTTTACTCAGGAATCTTGTATTTATTCAGACTCAAGGGTCAGCATTTTGTTTCCCTTAAGTGTTTAGTTAGCATTTGTTAAGGAATTTGACTTTGTTATCCACCCTTGGGGGTTGATATTTTATTTACCACAAGGGTCTGGCTTTTTATTTACCTGTAAGGGCTAGTATTCTACTCACCATTTGGTACAGACTGTTAGATGTATATACTCCTTTTGTATAGGGTCTTTTGTGCTTATTTACCATTCCCTGTACTCTATATATATCGGGCTATTGCCCTTGGAATAACACAAGAGAGTTTATTCCTAACATGGTATCAGAGCTAGGTTTAACCTAAACCCTAGCCGTCTTTTTGCTCTCTCCCCCGCCGCGTCTCCCACCCGCGTCGTCCGCCCGCGCCGGCCCCGATCCGCCGGCCCCGATCCGCCTGCGCCCCATCGCGCCGGCCCCCATCGCGCCGGCCCCGATCCATCGCGCCGGCCCCCCCACGCCATCGCGCCGGCCCCCATCGCGCCGGCCCCGATCCGCCTGCGCCCCCACGCACCGGCCCGATCCGCCTGCGCCCGATCCGCGCCGGCCCCCACGCGCCGGCCCCGATCCGCCTGCAGCCCGATCCGCGCCGCGCCCGATCCGCGCCGCGCCGCTGCCGGTGCCCCTTCATATGGCGTCTCCTACGGATCTACCTCTTCATCATCATCATGTTGCTATCCCTCGGTGTTCGTTGATTTTTGATGGCCTTAATTATAAGGAGTGGATACCGCACATTCGTCTCCATATGCGCAGTCAGCACCTTTGGGACCTTCTCACCGGATATCGTTCTTGCCCACCGCGACCGGTGCTTCCCAACGAGACACCGCTCCCCCCACTGCTGATGACACCGCCAAGAAGGCGGCAACCGATGCGTATGCGACTGTTGTTGCTGCTTATTCCTCTCAGGATGTTCTCTATCGGTGGTGGTGTGATGACGATGCTCGTGCCGCCAACATCCTCATCGCTAGCATTGATGTGTCCCTGACTGGTGACATTGTGAGTTTGGCGACGTCTCAGCTGATGTAGGATCATCTTCGCTCTCACTATGAGCCTACCGGTGACTCCCTCTACCTTGCTGTTGTCAGACAGGAGCATGCTCTTCAGCAGGGTGATGCCACGGTCGATGAGTTCTATGCACAAATATCTGCTATCTGGCGTCAGCTTGACTCTTTGGGACCAGCGATCTGTCGTATCTGCCAGTGTTGTCAGCATCAGCACTCCCACCTGCAGCTTCGTCGGGTCTATGACTTTTTGACCCGACTTCGGCCTGAGTTCGAGCAGATACGTGCCCAGCTGCTTACCCGTCACCCACGCGTGACGTTCTTGGAGGTTCTTGCTGCTATTCGTACTGAGGAGACTCGTCTTCGTACTGCTGGTCTTGTGGCACCTTCTGCTTCTGTTTTGGCGACCCGTGCTCCTGCTTCTTCTGCTCCTATCACACCAGATCTGCCTTCTGCTACAGCACCCGTGCGAGGTGACACCAGACGCTACACCTACTGCCACCGAGACAGACATGTGGAGGCGTAGTGTCACAAGAAGCGGAGGGATCAGGCTGCTGCCAAGAAGAAGAAGGAGACTGACACTGGGGGTTTCCCCTATCAGAGGAGCACTACCCCATTTGATACTGAGCAGGAGCTTCTCAAGTTATTTCGTCGGATGTCTGCTTCTGGGGCATCAGGCTCTGCTTCTTCTGCCAGTCAGCCTCCAGGTACTACAACACCATCTTCCACCACCTCAGGTACCTCTCCTTGGATCCTTGACTCTGGTGCTTCATTTCATATGACTCCTGACTCTACCACTTTACATTCCATTAGTACTCCCTCCAGCCCTGTCACAGTTCTCACTGCAGATGGCACCCCACTTTCAGTTACAGGGCTAGGCACACTTTCTAATCCCACTTTTCATGTCCCTGCTGTGTCCCTCGTTCCAAAACTCACCATGCAGCTTATGTCGGCAGGCCAACTTACTGATCATGGCTGTCGTGTTATTCTTGATTCTGACTCTTGTACTATCCAGGATCGTCGCACAGGCAGTCTAGTTGGTTCTGGCCCCCGCAGGCGTGATTCTCCGCGTCTTTGGGAGCTTGACTGGCTTCATCTTCCTTTCGCTGCCTCTGCCAGTCCTCCCATCACCACTATTGCCTCCGCCTCTGCTGCATCCTCCACCGGTTCGTTTGCCCAGTGGCATCATCGCTTAGGACATCTCTGTGGTTCGCGTCTTTCTTCTTTGGTTCGTAGAGGTTTATTAGGGTCTGTCTCTGGTGATATGTCTTTAGACTGTATGGGCTGTAAACTTGGCAAACAGTTACAGCTACCTTATCCTACTAGTGAGTCTGTCTCTCAGAGTCCTTTTGATCTTGTTCACTCAATTGTATGGGGTCCGGCCCCCTTCGTTTCAAAAGGGGGTCATCGCTACTATATTATATTTATAGATGATTTTTCTCGCTACACTTGGATATACTTTATGTCCTCTCGTACTGAGGTTTTGTCTATTTATAAATCTTTTGCTACCATGATCCGTACACAGTATAGCACTCCCATTCGGGTTCTTCGTGCTGACTCTGCTGGAGAATACTTATCTCGGTACCTTCGTGCCTTCCTTGACACCCAGGGCACTCTCTCACATTTTTCCTGTCCTGGGGCTCATGCCCAGAATGGCGTTGCTAAGCGCAAGCATCGTCATTTACTTGAGACTGCTCGTGCCCTTATGATTGCTTCCTCTGTTCCCCCTCAGTTTTGGGCTGAGGCTGTATCTACTGCTACATATCTCAGCAACATGCAGCCATCTTCCCCTCTTCAGGGTGCGATTCCACTTGAGCGCCTTCCTACACCACCTCCAGATCTGCCGTCTTATCCTGGGCTTCGTCTTTTTAGTTGTGTCTGCTATGGCTTGTTGGCCCCTCGTGAGCACACCAAGTTGACAGCCCAGTCTGCTGAGTGTGTCTTCCTTGGATATAGTGCTGTGCACAAGGGATATCGGTGTTGGGATCCTGTAGCTCGACGGATGCGGATTTATCGTGATGTGACTTTTGATGAGTCTCGTCCCTTCTTCCCTCGTCCTTCTTCATCTTCCAGTCCGGCTTCTATTGTTGAGCCTCTCTTGTTTCTCAGTTTTCCTGATAGTCCACTATCCACCATTCCACCACCCATCCCTCCATCACCTGTGCCCTCAGCTCCACCACCAGTGCCCCCTTTGCCTCCAGTCACCTCTGCACCTACCCCAGGACATGTTTCTCCCTTTCCTCTTCACTACACTCGTCGTCAGCGAGTCGAGGATCCTCCTGCAGTGCCTTCTCATGAGATGCCCTCCATCACCAGTGACCCTCCTGAGTTGCCCTCTTCCTCCAGTGACCCTCCTCGTTACCACCTTCGTGATCGTGAGTCACTACGCCCTCCTGGTCGGTTTACTTCTCTGGGTGCTATTCTTGCCGAGCCGACCTCTTATCGGGATGCCGCTGCTCACCAGGAGTGGCAGCATGCTATGGCAGAGGAGATTGCTGCGTTTGAGCGTACTGGTAGGTGGGATCTTGTACCCCTGCCTGCCCGTGTTCGTCCTATCACGTGCAAGTGGGTTTACAAGGTCAAGACCAGATCTGATGGTACTCTGGAGCGCTACAAGGCTCGTCTTGTAGCGCGCGGTTTTCAGCAGGAGCATGGGATAGATTTTGAGGAGACTTTTGATCCTGTTGCTCATATGACTACTGTTCGCAGTCTTATTGCTGTTGCTGATGTTCGTTCATGGTCTATTTCCCAGATTGATGTCAAGAATGCTTTTCTCAATGGCGTTCTTGATGAGGAGGTTTATATGCGACCACCACCTGGTTATTCTGTCCCCGAGGGCATGGTTTGTCGTCTTCTTCGCTCTCTATATGGTCTTCGGCAGGCTCCACGTGCTTGGTTTCAGCGGTTCTCTTCTGTCGTCACTGCTGCTGGTTTTATTGCGAGTGATCATGATCCTGCTCTCTTTGTTCATACTTCCTCTCGTGGTCGGACGCTTCTCCTTTTGTATGTGGATGATATGATTATCACTGGAGATGATCCCCAGTATATTGCTTTTGTGAAAGCAAGGCTGAGCGAGCAGTTTCTTATGACGGATCTTGGCCCTCTTCGTTACTTTCTGGGGATTGAGTTTTCCTCCACACCTGATGGCTTCTATCTCTCTCAGGAGAAGTATATTCAGGATCTTCTTGATCGGGATTCTCTTGTTGATCAGCGTACCGCTGATACACCGATGGAGCTGAATGTACATCTTCGCTCTACTGACGGTGAGCCTCTTCCGGGCCCCACTCGTTATCGCCATCTTGTTGGCAGTTTGGTCTATCTTGGGATCACTCGACCGGATATTTCATATTCCGTGCACATCTTGAGCCAGTTTGTTTCTGCACCTACTCAGCTCCACTACAGCCACCTTATTCGTGTCCTGCGTTACCTGCGCGGGACCAGCCACCGTCGATTATTCTTTCCACGCTCTGGTCCCTTACAGCTCCATGCTTACTCTGATGCGACTTGGGCCAGTGATCCTTCTGATCGTCGGTCTCTATCTGCCTATTGCATCTTCCTGGGTGGCTCTCTCATCACTTGGAAGACCAAGAAGCAGCAGGCGGTTTCTCGATCGAGTGCAGAGGCTGAGTTGCGTGCTATGTCCTTGTTGACAGCAGAGATTATTTGGCTCCGTTGGTTACTTGAGGATTTTGGCGTCTCTATTTCCACACCTACTCCTTTGTTGTCTGACAGTACAGGTGCCATCAGTATTGCTCGTGACCCGGTGAAGCACGAGCTCACCAAGCACATTGGTGTGGACGCCTCTTTTACGCGTTCACAGGCACGGGATAAGGTTATTGCTCTACAGTATGTGCCTTTTGAGTATCCGCTCGCGGATTTCTTCACAAAGGCCCAGACTAGAGCACATCACAGTTTTTATCTTTTCAAACTCAGTGTTGTTGATCCACCATGAGTTTGAGGGGGGGTGTTAGATATATATACTCCTTTTGTATAGGGTCTTTTGTGCTTATTTACCATTCCCTGTACTCTATATATATCGGGCTATTACCCTTGGAATAACACAAGAGAGTTTATTCCTAACACCGACATTCTATCACCCTCAAGGTCTTAGTCAGCATTTGTTTAGGAATTTGGTATTCTATTCACCTTTATGGGATAATTTTATTTTCCCTTACAGGCTTAATTAGTGTTTACTTGTGAAGTTTATTTTCTAGCTTACCTTATGGGCCATTTTTTTCCATGAGGGTCTAGTTTTCTATTCATCTGCATGGACTTTCCATGAGGGTCTAGTTTTCTATTCATCTGCATGGACTGGTATTGTACTCAACATTAGGGGCCATAATTATATTCACCCTAATTGGTTCAATCAGCTTTGCTCAGAAATCTGGTATTCTGTTAATCATTAAGGGTGCGTTTGGTTTGAAGGAAAAAGGAAAGAAAGAAAAATGAAATGAAAAGGAAAAAGAAAAAGAAAGAAAAGGAAAATGAAATGAGATTCTTTCTCTTGTTTGGTTACCAAGAAAAATTGGGAAGAAAGTGGAAGGGAAAATATAGAACTTAAATTTATTAGGTTGCTCATTGACTATGAATAAAAAATATTTTAACTGGTTACGTTGTGAATTCAAGTCATTCTACCATCATAATAAATTAAAATTTTATTTTTAAATTAAAAACATATTGGTTATTTTGAAAATTTATTAATTTAACAAATAATTTGCGAATTGTAACGAATAATTTGTTAACACTATAAATATTTTGATTCGTAGATGATATGTTATTTAATAGTGTATGAATAATTTACAAATTTTGTTAAAAAGTTTGAAATAATTCGCAAGCTATTTGAAAAATTCATGCATAATGTGTGGATTTTTCAAGCAACTCTGAATTTTTAGAAATTCGTGAATTATTTGCACAATTCATGCATGCATGAAAATAAATTAAAGATTCGGAATTTATTTGGAAAATAGAGAATTATTTGCGAGCTATATAAAAAGTTAATGAATAATTTAAGAATGTTTAAAGATCGCGAATTATTTGCGAAATTTTAAAAATTCATAAATTATTCTCTATTTCGAACGATCACGAATGAATATATATTGAAGGTGTTTTTTTGAAAAATTAGTCAATTATTCGCGACTTATTTGAAATTCGTGAATAATTTGGGAATTTTTTGAGTAATTCGCGAATAGAAAGTTACTAATATTCTTAATTTTTTGAAAAATTCACGAATTATTCATGACTTTTTGATACAAAATTATGAATAATTCGTGGATTCATTAAAAATAACAATTAATTATGTTTGCTAAAAAATATAAATACATGAAAGTGTGAAAAATTAGTTTACCTCTCTTTTCCCTCATTTTCCTTGGGTCAAAAAGAGGAAAATCTCAAAGAAAAGTTTTAATAAAAATTTTCCTTTGTTTTCTTTCATTTTCATTTTCCTTTGTTTTTTCTTTCCAACCAATCAATGGAAATAGTTTTCCTTCTAACTTTCTTTCCTTTTCTTTCCTTTTCCTTCAAACCAAACACACCCTAAGGGATGGTATTATGAATGCCCTTAAGAGCTCAACCAACATTTGCTAAAGAATCTGGTTATTTGCCATGAAGGATTGACTTTCTACTTGCCTGAATGACCTGGTATTCTGTTTACTTTAAGTGTTGGAATTCTAAGGTTCAAATAATACTTGCTTAAGAATCTTATATGTCCCAAGGGACTAATTATATATATTCATCCTAAAGAGTCAATTTTCTATTTTTAATATGGAGTATTTCATTTACCTATGACATTTTTTAATATGGAGTATTTTATTTACCTATGGAGCATGTTGTGGAATATATGCACTTACATCAATTAATGGAATTGATACATCTCGTTCAAAATGATAGTAAGCCATTTGGTAATCTTTATCTATGTAATCCTTATACATTCGAGCATACACCTATGAGGTATCACAATATGATTACATGCATAAAGTCGGATGAGATGCATGTGACAAGCATTGGGATCATGATGAGATCACGATAGTAATGCCCAATATTTCTGATAAGCATGCCTCCTAAAATATTCTTGATTGTTGGAATATTAAGAAAATGATATTGATATTCTTCATAGACCATTGTGTTTTAAGCTCAACCATTGGATGGTAGTGACTGGCCTTATAGCCACTCGATGTGGAGACATCATAAGACAACTGCCTGCTTGTTAGGGAACAAGTTCATAGGAATGATTCGTCGAAATGCTTCTATACGATATGTACTTTGACTGCCAACAGA
>JAULAV010006465.1:0-31002 GCA_030789695.1 Scilla litardierei | reverse complement strand
TTATACCCCTAATGTTCCATACATTTTGAATATTACCCGCTGATGTCTCCGTTTCATGCGCAGGTTGATTTTGGGAGCTTAGGGGAGCTCAGGGGAGCTTCTACGGACTGATTTGGGCTTCGCGGAGGCGCTGACTTCGCACGCTTCCATTGCTGAGCACTCGCGGCGTGTCTGGGTATACTCCTTCCACTCTTTTACACACACCGCACTTTTTACACTTTTCGGAGCGCGCTCGGGGCCGATATGCCGCCCCGGACACGGCCGCGGTCGAAGAGAGCTTCCGCCAAGCGGAAGCGGTCGGATGATGCCGGCCCCTCCCATGAGTTGGAGCACTCTCCTCCACCGTCTCCCACACACCCCCATCCACCCAGCACAGCCTGCAGCGCCCCAACAGCCCGCACAGCCCGCACAGCCACTCCCCGCCGCACAGCCACCACCTCCGGCTCCACTGGTTGGGCCGCTCGGGATTACGTTCCGAGACGACACACACCGCGCCGTCTTCGAGCGTATCTCCCAGCGCTCGATCGTACCCTCTAGGTTTGCACACCTCGCTGACCTAGGACGCCTGGGGGTACTAGAGGGGATGCTCACGTTGTACGACAACGTGGGCTGGCGAGATTTCTTCCAGGTGTCGGCGGACACGTTCACCCCGCCCGACACTTGAGATTCTTAGTTCGATCGCCCGGACCGACGAGGGATGCTCGTTCCGGTTCATGGATCGGGAGTGCCAGGTCACTCTCGATATGATGAGAGCGTTTTTCTCGTGGCCCGCTGTCCCCCGGTGCCGATCGCGGTTACGGCCCCACCCATATCCCCCCACCTTCTTTCGACGCCGGTGCCTTATGGGCCCGGATTACGAGTCTTCACGCTACCTTTGACCCTAGTAGGGCCAAGGCCTCGGCCATTGTCCATCCCTGCCTCCGCATTGCTCAGCGCCTTATGGCGACGACATTTTTGGCCAGATATGAGCCGGGCACGATGTCTACGCCGGAGCTCTACATGCTCTACGCGATGACACGTCCCAGAGCTCTATCTAGGGATGGCGATGAGCTGGTCCCCGCCGTCGTGATTAATGTCGCGGCTTGGTTTTTGGACCGCATCATTGTATCGGTGGGCGCTCGCTCACCGATATGCTGCGACGGCCTGATCACCTTGCTTGCACTTATGACCGGCGCGGACTTCCCTGACGACTTGCGACGAGTACCGGGCCCCACTTCTTTGTCGATCGATGTTATGGCCCGGATGAAGATGCTTCGTCCGCACGGTGAGCGTCACTGGGTCTGGTTGCACGGCCCCTACGGGGCCGATTACATGATTCTTCCGAGCCCAGCTCGGACTCAGATTGCACCAGCCCATGTCGACTGGCTCCCTGCGATGGATATCCTCATCCCAGCTGCTTACGTGCTTGAGGCCGAGGAGGCCGAGCAGGCCCACGCTGCCCACGCTGCCCCCCGCAGACCCTGTCGCACCTGCCGAGCCTGCCGCCCCTATTGACCCTGTGGCCCCTCAGCCTATCCCCGATGTTTCCGCCGCTCCTGACACCTCTGTCGGTGTCGGGAGTACCTCAGCTGAGCCCACTTCCACCACCTCCACCACTTCTGAGGCTGTCACCACCACTCCCACCACCACCACTGGCCCTCTGTCCATCGAGCCTCTTTGCTCCGCACTCCCCGAGCGCCCACCGACCTTTGTTGAGAGTGGAGAGCCCTCGTTTGCCGCGGTCGTGGAGACCATGGCTAGCATGATTTCCGCTGGGGTCGCGCCTTTTGGTCCACACACTTCCACCCCAGCGGTAGTCACCTCTGTCTCCACCCCTGCTGTATTTTCCGAGAGTGTCGTGGCGTCTGTCCACACTTCTGTGCCACTGACCTCTCTGGCCGCCTCGCTGCCACTTTTGCATTCTTCTTTCGCTGCTGCTGCCTCTACTTCTCACCAGCCGGTGCCCCGGCCTCACACCGAGGCCAGGCCCACATTTGCGAGCGCAGCACCTTTTGTACCCTTCCCCGCTGAGCCCGTCACATACGCGACTCGAGTACGCCAGCCACGCCCTGCACAGCCCCGACCGGTGCGTCCCTCTGCACCACCTCCCCCCGACACTGTACTTCAGAGCATTCGTGCTCTAGAGGGGGCGGTGAGTGGCCTCAGAGGCGACCTTAGGACACTGTCCTCCACCATCTCTGCGATGGCTGACCGCTTTGACCTGATCCCCCAGATTCACTACTGTCTTACTCAGGTCCTGGAGCGTCTCCCGCACGTACCACCACCCACCCAGCAGGTTCCCGCCCACACTTCCACACACACTCGACCTGCTACCACTTCCACACCCACACCCGCTCAGCGGCCTGTCCAGCCACCACCACCACTTCCGCCTCAGGACGGAGACGGTGCAGCACCACCTTCCTAGGCACCCTTGATGCCATCGATTCCTTTTGCCGTTGTGCTGCCCGTTTCTGCTGGGTCCTGTTGCACTTTTGCCCACCCCCCTCCCCTCACTTATTTTGGGATTCTCATGACGACCATATATTTATATATCTTTTCTGGGAGAGAGGGAGCGTTTTTGGTGACACTCTTATATATCTATATCACTCCTATCTGTGCATGCATCATGTCCGCATCATATTTTCATGTCTTTTTCTTTCTTTTTATTTTCATTTTTCTTTTCATCATGCATGCATCCTCACCTTCCCCTCACATTACTTGTCTCTCGGTGTGCCCCACTTTGCACATTGAGGACACTGTGCCATTTAGCTTGGGGGAGTGAGTTCTCACGTTCTTTTTCGATTTGCCACCTTTATTTTTAGTTTTTCACACCATTTTTCGCTTTTGCACTTATTTTTCATCATTTTTCCTTTTATTTTGCCATGCATCACGTTTTTCTTATTTTTCTGTGTGCCGCATTGTAAATAGTTCTATTTTCCCTTTATCTTTATTTCCTTCTTTTTCATCTCATGCTAGAGATGACTTTTCTGTGATGATGATGACGTGGAGTTAGCTTATTCTATATGCATGCTATATTTGTCATGTCTTAGATTTTATTTCTGATATCATATGCTATGACTTGCCTTGCATCTAGAGATAGTAACCCACACTTTTTCCACATGAAAACGGATGAAATTTTACTATTAGCTGAGTCTGAATATTCATATGTATGCTATCACAGAAAACACACCAAGATTCACGCATTGAATGCCTATGTCTGGAGTACTGATTTCTTTTGCTATATCACTTCTATATGCATGAACTGTACACTTCACTTCAGGATGATTGAATGATGTTAGCTATGATAAATTTGGATTAGTTAGCTTTTTTGTGATCGAAACTGAGTAGATTAGATTACCCTGCTGAAGTTGTCGTGCATGTCTTATAGAGTGAACCGAGTGATATATTTATTTCTTTCTCCACAAATCTTGAACATCATTTCTCTACTTTTAAAATCATTGGTGAATCTCCCCTTAGCGATTCTATTATATGGCATTTCCCCCGCTATTAATTCCTAGCTTCAAATTTCTTATTCGAAAAAAAGAAAAAGAAAAAAAAAGAGAATATTCTTGTATATCATTATCTCTCTTTGAGTTGGGATCGTTGTGTATATATGCTTTTGCAAAAACAAAAAAAAAGAAAAAAAAAGAGAAAAGAGGAAAAATCCTCAATAAAAGATCCCATCTCACTTTCTTTCTTTCTATCATTGCTTTTGGAGCTTTATAGGAATGGGGATGTAAATATTTTTTATGCCATCACGCTTATGGATAAGCTTGGGGGAGGGGATCCATTGATGTGTGAGAGAGTGACTACTTGACGTTGCACGACAACCTAGGCTAAGTAATATTCTATACTCGGTGAGATTATTTTTAGCTTTACGAAATCCAGAAATCTAAGCCTAGCATTCATTTCATGAAATCCATACTTTTCTATTCTATCTATTCTATAGTGTGATACTCTTATACTCCTGATAGAAAGCGTTCAATTGAAAAGTGTGTGATCTGTGATTTGTATACCGCTTTAAATAATTCAGACGACGTTAATTATAAAATTATTCCGTTTTTCATGATTATATTGTTGTTCGTGGGTCTTCTATTTCTATTTGCACTATTATACTATGATATCAAAATAAAATTCTTTGACATGTGTTTTTCATTCAGTGCATGCTATATGAGTAAGCGGAACCCACGTCCTGAGGAAATGATCTAGCAGCTTACCTCTTCGTTTCTTTCTTTCTTCTTTATTTTCATTTCTTTCATCTCCGTTTTTTCATTTTTCATTTTTTCCGCCGTTTTCGTTTTCCGAATCCACCGGGTTCGCCTTTTACTTATCTTCCTCGAGGACGAGTAAGAGGCAAGCTTGGGGGATTTTGATCATTCCTTATTTTACACTTTTTTCCCGCATGTTTGCATGCCATTTAGATCGCCCAAATCATGTTTTTCACGATATATCGACGATATTGCGATGCTTTTCACGATTTGTTGTTTTTGCCGCATTTCAGGTGATTTGGCGCGATTTGGAGTGATCTCGAGATACGCCTACTCCAGACGGTCACCGACGACCTCCCCGAGGGGTATTTTGCTGTTGGAGAGGAGCGGAAGAAGAACGGACGTCGCAGGAGCGACGAAGAGGCCAAAATAAGCAGATTGGGCATGTTTTGTGTCCCACTCGGCCGAGTGGAGAAGCCACTCGGCCGACCAGCGAGACACCGCTCGGCCGACCAGTTCAGACACGACTTCTATGTGCACTCGGCCGAGCGACGGAGACCACATCGGCCGAGTGACGAGACCCCGTCCGCCCGAGTGGCGCCCAGACGAAGCCCTTCAATAATCCCCAAGTTACTGTTTTTCGGCTGCCTGAGCTTCAGAAGACCCACTCGGCCGAGTGGCTTATCCCGTCCGCCCGAGTACCATGAAGCCGTCGGCCGAGTGACGACAACTCACTCGGCCGAGCCGCCCCCGAAATAAAGACCCCTGAAGATCGATACTTACTGGAAAATTACAGGGTTTTCACTCGGCCGAGCGACTTTTGTCACTCGGCCGAGTGCGACGCGCTGCCTGTAGCGAAAATTGCGGAAAACAGGCTGCGCAGGGGTATTTTGGTCACAGTTTTTGGACGATTTTGGGGGCTATTTAACCCCTGTTTTTACCCTAGTTTTGAGAGCTTCTTCTTAGATTTTTTGCAGCTTTTTAGATTAACTTTTTTGCTTTATTTTGGAGATTGGAGAAGAGACAAAGTTTGATTTTTGTTGGATTAATTGAAGAACTCCATTGGTTTGCATCTCCTTTCCCTAAAAATTCTATTTTTATTGCATATCTCAATATTGTGATGAATTCTATTGCTTATTTCATTGATCATTTTTGTGATCTTGCTATGAATTGCGAGTAGTCGCCACGTCTTGGGGCGTGGGGATGAACCCTACGAGCCCAATTTCATATTTGTGATGAATTAGTAGAAATTTTGCTAGAATTGTTACTAGGGATTAGATTGTGATTGATTTACTACGGATGGCTAGGAATTCACATCGATTGGGATTTGCAAGAGATTGGATCCCAATTCGATAGGAAACCCTAGAAATCCGAATTGGGTTGGAATCGAATTTCCGTAGTATCGGTTTGCAAGAGATTGGACCGATACTAGGGTTTCCGATTTCAATTCCGCGCCAATACCCGTTTGCAAGAGATTGGACGGGTAGGAACTATCCCAATCTAGGTCGTGAGCCGAGTTTGCAAGAGATTGGACTCGGTGCGCGATTGGACGATGATGTTGATCCTAATGCTAGCTTCCCTAGGCTAGGGTTTGCAAGAGATTGGACCCGAGCCTAGGATAGCTATAGACCGGCAACAGCGCGAGAGCGTGAGCTTGGTTCTACATTCAGTTGCAACTAGTTCATCCAAAATCTTATTCTAGCGATTTTGATACCGATGAACCACATTCATGAAATACGGTGAGTAGCGGGGATTCCCCATTCCCTAGACGTTCTTTATTTGATTTGATTTTTTCGCACTTTGTCTGACGATTGTGACAGGATCGCCAAAGGCAAATTTCTCTCTTCTTAAATAGCCAGGTTGATCGGAGCAAGCACGGTCATTCGTCCTCCCTGTGTTCGATAACCCGCTCGCTGCTACACCGTGCACTTGCGGTAAAACTACAACCGTTCTTTTGGGTTACGTCCCGGAGCGATCATTGATCATGCAGAAAATCCAAGGAAAATCATATGCCCCTGTTTAAAGTGTTGCTATGCAAGGGGAGTTAGCGAGGATGAGTTGAAAGATCATTTAGTGTGCAATGGAATTGATCGAAGTTATACATGTTGGACAAGGCATGGTGAGACAAGAGAAGAGTGCAGTGAATTTGGAAGTACAGAGAGGTATGCTACAAGTGATACAAACACAAATACATATGATGACGATCGCCTACAAGAGATGGCAAATATGGTTGAAGAGGATCTCCGGGATTGTCCTGAAATGTTTACGATGTTGGTAAGTGATGCGGAGAAGCCATTGTACAGTGGTGGTACTAAGTTCAACCGATTGTCGGCGGTATTAAAATTGTATAACTTGAAAGCCAGCAATGGATGGTCTGATAAGAGCTTCACAGAGTTACTCATAATTTTAAAGGATATGTTGCCAGAAGATAATGTGCTTCCTAGTCGAACATATGAGGCTAAGCGAATGTTATGCTCTATAGGCATGAGCTATGAGAGGACTCATGCTTGTCCTAACGATTGCATCTTATTTCGTAATGAATATGCATCGTTAAACATGTGTCCTAAATGTAATGCCTCACGATATAAAAGAAAAGAATCAACTCCAGTGAAGGTGGCATGGTATTTCCCCATAATACCGAGATTTAGGCGCATGTATCGCAGTCCAGAAGATGCAAAACACTTGACGTGGCATTCAAATGAACGGATTAAAGATGGCATGTTCCGTCACCCGGCAGATTCTCCTCAATGGACAAAATTTGATCACGATTATCCTGAATTTGGGGAAGAAGCAAGAAACCTACGAATTGCATTGTCTACCGACGGAATGAACCCACATGGTATTCAAAGTAGTTCCCACAGCTCATGGCCAGTGATTTTGATGATTTATAATCTACCTCCATGGTTATGCATGAAGCGCAAGTACATGATGTTGTCTATGTTAATTTCTGGGCCTAAACAACCAGGAAATGATATAGACATATACTTGTCTCCGTTAATTGAAGATTTGAAACAAATGTGGGACACAGGTGTAGAGGTGTACGATGGGTACAAGAAAGAGAATTTCAACTTGAGGGCTATGTTATTTGGCACAATTAATGATTTTCCAGCATATGGTAATCTGTCAGGATATAGTATCAAAGGAAAGTGTGCATGCCCTTTATGTGAAGAGAGTACGTATTGGATGCGGTTGGAACATTGTAAGAAGAATGTCTTCCTCGGACATCGTAGATTTTTACCCGTGAGGCATCGTTACCGGTGGTTGAGGAAAGCATTCAATGGGAATACAGAGGAATGTAGAGCTCCTGTTCCATTGACCGGTGATAAGCTGTTTGAAAAGGTAAAGAATTTAAGTAGTAATTTTGGTAAGCCATTTGCAGGAGAACTTGTCACCAGCGGGTGGAAGAAAAACTCTATTTTCTTTGAATTACCATATTGGAAGTCATTGTATGTAAGACATTTCCTTGATGTGATGCATATTGAAAAGAATGTTTTTGAAAGTGTTATCGGGACGTTGCTTAATGTTCCAGGAAAGAGTAAAGATGGGATAAATGCGAGGTTGGACATGGTAAGTATGTGAATGAGGATAGAATTGGGACCGGTAAAGAAGGGAAAGCGTACATATCTACCTCCTGCAGCTCATACTCTATCTAGGAAAGAAAAAAAAGTTTTTTGTAAGTTTCTCGATGGAGTTAAAGTTCCAGAGGGATACTCGTCAAACATTAGAAGCCTCGTATCTATGAAAGATCTCAAGTTAAAAGGTCTAAAATCTCATGATTGTCATGTTTTGATGGAGCATTTACTACTGATCACTCCTTATTTTACACCTTTTTTCCGTGTATTTGCATGCCATTTAGATCGCCCAAATCATGTTTTTCACGATATATCGACGATATTACGATGCTTTTCACGATTTGTTGTTTTTGTCGCATTTCAGGTGATTTGGCGCGATTTGGAGTGATCTCGAGATGCGCTTACTCTAGACGGCCACCGACGACCTCCCCGAGGGGTATTTTGCTGTTGGAGAGGAGCGGAAGAAGAATGGACGTCGCAGGAGCGACGAGGAGGCCAAAACAATCAGATTGGGCATTTTTTGTGTCCCACTCGGCCGAGTGGAGGAGCCACTCGGCCGACCAGCGAGACACTGCTCGGCCGACCCGTTCAGACACGATTTTCATATGTACTCGGCCGAGCGATGGAGACCACATCGGTCGAGTGACGATACCACGTCCGCCCGAGTGGCGCCCAGACGAAGCCCCTCCAAAATATCGAAGTTTCTGTTTTTCGGCCACCTGAGCTTCAGAAGACCCACTCGGCCGAGTGGTAAATCCCGTCCGCCCGAGTGCAGTGAAGCCATCGGCCGAGTGACGACAACTCACTCGGCCGAGCCGCTCCCGAAGTGAAGACCCCTGAAGGCCCCGACTTACTGGAAAAGTACAGGGTTTCTCACTCGGCCGAGCGACATTTGTCACTCGGCCGGGTGCGATGCGCTGCCTGTAGCGAAATTTGCGGAAAACAGGCTGTGCAGGGGCGTTTTGGTCAAGATTTTTGGACGATTTTTGGGGCTATTTAAGCCCTGTTTCTACCCTAGTTTTGAGAGCCATCTCTTAGATTTTTTGCAGCTTTTTAGATTACTTTTTAGCTTTATTATTGTGATTGGAGAAGAGGAAAAACTTGGATTTTTGTTGGATCAAATTGAAGAACTCCATTGGTTTGCATCTCTCTTCCCTAAAAATTCTATTTTTATTGTTTATCTCAATATTTGTGATGAATTCCATTGCTTATTTCATTGATCAAATTTGTGATATTGCTATGATTTGTGAGTAGTCACTACGTCTTGGGGCGTGGGGATGAACCCTACGAGCCCTATTTCATAATTGTGATGAATTGGTAGAAATTGAGCTAGGATTGTTATTTGAGATTAGATTGGGATCGATTTACTACGGATGGCTAGGTATTCATATCAATTGGGATTTACAAGAGATTGGATCCCAATTCGATAGGAAACCCTAGAAATCCGAATTGGGTTGGAGTCGGATTTTCGAAGTATCGGTTTGCAAGAGATTGGACCGATATTAGGATTTCCGGGTGCAATTCCATGCCAATACCCGTTTGCAAGAGATTGGACGGGTAGGAACTATCCTAATCTAGATCGTGGACCGAGTTTGCAAGAGATTGGGCTCGGTGCGCGATTGGACGATGATGTTGATCCTAATGCTAGCTTCCCTAGGCTAGGGTTTGCAAGAGATTGGACCCGAACCTAGGAAAGCTATAGACCGGCAACAGCGCGAGAGCGTGAGCTTGGTTCTACATTCAGTTGCAACTAGTTCATCCGAATTCTCATTCTAGCAATTTTAATATCGACGAACCACTTTTATGAAATACGGTGAGTAGCGGGGATTCCCCATTCCCTAGACGTTCTTTATTTGATTTGATATTTCGCACATTTGTCTGACGATTGTGACAGGATCGCCCACGGCAATTATCTCTCTTGAATAGCCAGGTTGATTAGGAACAAGCACGGTCATTCGTCCTCCCTGTGTTCGATACCCGCTCGCCGCTATACCGTGCGCTTGCGGTAAAACTACAACCGTCGCTCCGGGACGTGTATCCGGGGTGCGAGCAAGTTTTTGGTGCCGTTGTCGGGGAGGCGATTGCGTTTGATTCTTTTCCACCCTAGCTACTTCTTTCTTTTATTTTTATTTTTCTTTTTTCCTTATTATTATTATTTCCATTACTATTCTTACCTAACCCTTCCACGGTACTAATCATCTCTTTGAAACTCTGTTTTCCCTGTGCATGTACACGAGATCTACGGCGGACCCCGAAGCCTTATTATTTGATCCGGAGATCGAACGTACCGTGCGGAGACTTAGAGCGGAAAGAAGACAATATCCGGAAGGGCGGTTTATGACCAACCCGGAAACTCCCGAAGAATTGGCGGCAAGGATGGCGAGAATAATTTCTATTCGCGATAGGCTTCGGCCTAAGACCTCTTCTACCACATCATCCATTGCCGTGCCGGAGTTGGCGGCCGACAAGAACTTCGAGCTAAAGACTGGATTGGTGGTTTTGATGCAACAAGACCCATTTCATGGGAACGCCCATGAGAACCCCCACTACCACATCCAATCATTCTTGTCGAAGTGCGCCACATTTCAAATGCCGGGGGTCCCCATCGATGCCATCAGACTGCGTCTCTTCCCCTTCACGCTAAAGGACAAGGCACTCTATTGGCTGAGGACGCAGGCTGACGGAGTTTTCACCTCTTGGGACGGGTTGGCGGACGCTTTCATTGACAAATTTTATCCCCCATCCAAGACGGTGAAAATCCGGAGCGCTCTCATGTCCTTCAAGCAAGGACCATAGGAGACGCTCTATGAAGCTTGGGAGCGGTTTAAGGATTTACAGCATCAATGCCCGCACCACAGTATAGAAGATTGGGAGCTAGTGCATAGCTTCTACAACGGTCTCCAACCGGGGACCAAACAAATTATTGATGCCGCGGCGAATGGTGCTATCTTGTCAAAGACTCCCGAGGAAGCTACGGCCCTAATCGAGGAGATGGCCTCAAATAACCAACAATGGGGCGATGAGCGAGGACACTCCACGTCCTCCTTAAAGCCAACAAGCATCTACGAGGCGAAGGCCGTAGCGGAGCTTACGAGCAAATTTGATTCTCTCCACAAGGTGGTGGAGAGATTGGAGAAGTTCATTACGGAGCCCCAAGGAAGCCCTTCCACCTCCGCGCCGACGAACCAAATGTGTGATTGGCAAGACCAATCTCAAGCCATGTACTCGGGAGGAGAGCAAGTAGAAGGATCCTTGGAGCAAGTACAATATGTTGCGGGGAACCAAGGGTATTGGTCCAATCCGGCCGCAAGAAATCATCCGGGATTCTCCTACGCCAACAATGAAGGAGCTTTGAACCCGCCACAACAACCGCCTAATCAAGCTCGGCCACCACCACCCCAACAACAATATTACCCACCGAGGGGGCCTACTCAACAAAACTTTCAACCGAAGCAACAAGTTCCACCTTATAGGCCTCCCGGATACAACCAAGGGTGGAGGAATCAAAACCAAAGCCCTCCACAAGCTCCGCAACGAACCGACTTCGAAACTAGAGTGGAGGCGTTCATGGTCGAACAAAACAAGGTAAATGCTAGCTTGAAGGCGGGGTAAGACTCTCTTAATACCGTAGTGGCTCAAATATCGGAGCAATTGGCTTTGCTCAATCGGAACACTCAACGATTGCCGGCGCAACCGGAGCAAAACCCACGGGGCAACACCGGCCACATCAACGCCGTAGTTGCCGTTACTACTAGAGGCGGGAAGGACACCACCCCCGTCATGATTCCTATTGAGGAGCCCGTGGAGGAAAGCTCGGGGCCAATTGAGCCGATAGTTGAAGTTGAAAAAGAGAAGGAGCCGCTAGACAAGGAGAAATCTAGAGCGGAGCAATTGATCGAGGAAAGGCGCTTCATGCCACCGGTCCCATTCCCCCAAAGGCTCGCTAGAGCGAAAATGGAGAAAAGGCTAGCAAAATTTCTCGAGTACCTAAGAGGAGTTAGCCTTAACATTCCCTTCCTTGACGCCATCGTCGAGATCCCCACATATGCCAAATTCTTGAAGGACTTGATTTCGGGGAGAAAGAGGAAGGAGAAGATCATGCTAGCCGAGGAGGGCTCTTGGTTTACTAAGAGAGAAAAGGAGCCGGCAAAATTTAAAGATCCGGGGAGTTTTCGGATTCCTTGCACCTTGGGCGGCGTTCCTCTTCAAAAGGCGTTGGTTGATCTTGGGGCTAGTGTAAGTCTCATGCCTCTCTCCATGTTCTTAAAGCTAAACACCGGGACAAAGTTGAAACCCACCGACATGCGCATTCAATTAGCCGATGGACGGATAACAAGGCCGGTGGGGATTGCCGAAGACATACCGCTACAAGTCCCGGGTGGAATATGCTTGCCATGTGACTTTGTGATCATGGACGTTAAGGAGGAGGGAGACACCTCATTGATACTTGGACGCCCATTCCTCGCCACCGCCGGAGTCATCGTCGACGTGCGCGAAGGTACCTTAACCTTAAACGTCGGGAACATCGAGGTGGAGCTCCACATTCCTAAGGCCATGAAGCACATGCCTTATCACGAGGAACTTGACTACATGGACCTCCTTGATGAGGTGATAGAGGAGGCGATTCCCCACTCAATTGGCGCTCTTTTTGATGAAGATTTTGAAGAAGGCCCGGATTTAGGCCATGAAGAGAATAAAGATGATTCCCCCAACCTCTCCGGTGAAGAAGATGAAGGCGACGCTGATGTCGCAAGGATTCGAGAGCTCTGCAAGCTCTCGAAATTAAAGTCTCCAAAGAAAGCTCCGCCGGCACAGAAACCGGCATCACCGGTTAAGCCGTTGACCGGAGCAAACGCTAGCTTGGGGGAGCCTCCCCCCGACACTATTCGAGACGAGAGACCACCGCGGGAGAACGCGCCGCCGCCACATCCAAATCCAAGCGCGCTCCTCGGAAAATTCGATGGGTGCATCTCATATGCACCAAACATCCCGCATTGATTGAAAATTATAGGGGGTCGAGCTCACGACCTTAAACGAGCGCTTGTCAGGAGGCAACCCGACGGTTTTTGCTTTATTTTTACTTTTTCTTTATTTTCGTTTTAGAAATTTTTAGTGTTTCGAGTCGTTCGCCCAAAAATTTTGTGATAACGGGTCCTATTTTTCTTGACAGGAGAGGAGATAGGTAGATCCATCATGAGGAGGATGAACGAGACGACGAGGAGCGCCCCAAGAAGGCGCTCGACGCTTAGGAGGAGGATGAAATCGACTGGAGGAAGAAAGACGGAGTTTAGAGCCCAAACGAAGACAAAGAGCAGAACACAAGGCTCACTCGGCCGAGCATACTAGTCACTCGGCCGAGTATAGAAGTTCGTCCTGCCGAGCCGCTCACGAACGAGGGAAGTCTGCTGTACCCAACTCTCTGTCTATTTTCCTCATTTCATTATAACTGCTACTCGGCCGAGTATATATATTCACTCGGCCGAGTGAAACGGATACCCTCCTAGGGCGAGTCATGCCGAGTAGCTTGAGTCACTCGGCCGAATGGACTTACTCCACTCGGCCGAGGCTGGCAAAGCCACTCGGCCGAAGCGATATCGGGGAGGAAACTTTCAATGGTCTCGCTCGGCCGAGTGACCACGTCACTCGGCCGAGTCGTAAGTTTTATTATATAAGGGCCGAGGGGGGCTCATTTTTCGAAATCCCAAAACCCCCCAAGCGCCCGACGCTCCAGCTCCCCTCGCCCGATCTCGCTTCGCTCAGACCCTCACTCGCCTGGACGACCTCGCCGCGCCGCCGCTCGGTCTGCCACCGCCGGCCGAGCACACGCCAGTGCCTCGCCCGAGTCGCCGCCGGCGGCACGCCGTCCGATCACCTCCGGTAACCCTGTTTTCGCCGTTTTCTCCTCTTTTCGTGTATTTCTTGAGGATCCATGTGCTAAACGCCCCCCTAACCCAAATCAATTCCTATATCTATCCATTATACCCCTATTGCTCCATACATTTTGATTATTACTCGCTGATATCGCTTTTTCATGCGCAGGTTGCTTTTTGGAGCTTAGGGGAGCTCAGGGGAGCTTCTACGGGCTGCTCAGGACTTCGTGGAGGCGCGGACTTCGCACGCTTCCACTGCTTAGCACTCGCGGCGTGTTTGGGTATACTCTTTCCATTCTTTTACACGCACCGCACTTTTTTCACTTTTTCGGCGCGCGCTCGGGGCCAATATGCCGCCCCGGACACGGCCGCGGTCGACGAGAGCTTCCGCCAAGCGGAAGCGATCGGACGAGCCCGGCCCCTCCCACTTGGTGGAGGACTCTCCTCCGCCTTCCCCCACACACCCCACACAGCCTGCAGGCCCCGCACACCCCGCACAGCCTGCAGCGCACCCACAGCCCGCACAGCCCGCATAGCCACTCCCCGCCGCTGCACAGCCACCACCACCGGCTCCACTGGTCGGGCCGCTCGGGATCACGTTCCGAGACGACGCACACCGCGCCGTCTTCGACCGTATCTCCCAGCGCTCGATCGTACCCTCCAGGTTTGCACACCTCGCTGACCTTGGACGCCTGGGGGTACTAGAGGGGATACTCACGTTGTACGACAACGTGGGTTGGCGCGACTTCCTTCAGGTGTCGGCGGACACGTTCACCCGCCCGACACTTGAGGTTTTGAGTTCGATCGCCCGGACCGATGAGGGATGCTCATTCAGGTTCATGGATCGAGAGTGCCAGGTCACTCTCGATATGATGAGAGCGTTCTTCTCATGGCCCGCAGTCCCCGGAGCCGATCGCGGTTACGGCCCTACCCACATCCCCCCACCTTCCTTCGACGCCGGCGCCTTCTGGGCCCAGATTACAGGCCACCACGCCGCCTTTGACCCTAGTAGGGCCAAGGCCTCGGCCATTGTCCACCCCTACCTACGTATTGCCCAGCGCCTCATGGCGACCACCTTTTTGGCCAGATATGAGCCGGGCACGATGTCTACGCTAGAGCTCTACATGCTCTATGCGATGACACGTCCCAGAGCTCTATCTAGGGATGGACACGAGCTTGTCCCCGCCGTCGTGATCGACATTGCGGCTTGGTTTTTAGACCGCATCATTGTATCGGTGGGCGCTCGCTCACCGATCTGCTGCGGCGGTCTGATCACCCTGCTTACCATGATGACGGGCGAGGACCTACCTGACGACCTGCGGCGAGTATCGGGCCCCACTTCTTTGTCGATTGATGTCATGGACCGGATGAAGATGCTTCGTCCGCATGGTGAGCGTCACTGGGTCTAGTTGCACGGCCCCTACGGGGCCGATTACATGATTCTCCCGAGCCCTGCTCGGACCCAGATTGCACCAGCCCACGTTGACTGGCTCCCAGAGATGGATGTCCTCATCCCCGCCGCCTACGTGCTCGAGGCCGAGGAGGCCGAGCAGGCCCACGCTGCCCACGCTGCCCAGGCTGCCCCCGCAGACCCTGCTGCACACCCTGCCGAGCCTGCCGCCGACCCTGTTGACCCAGTGGCCCCTCAGCCCATACCAGTCGTTTCCGCTGCTCCTGACACTTCTGTCCCCACCTCTGTCAGTGTCACGAGCACCTCAGCTGAGCCCACTTCCACCACTTCCGCGGCTGTCACCACCGTCACCACCTCCGCACCCACTACCACCACTGGCCCTCTGTCTGCCGAGCCGATTTCTTCTGCACTCCCCGAGCGCCCGCCGACCTTTGTCGAGAGTGGAGAGCCCTCGTTTGCTGCGGTCGTGGAGACCATGGCTAGCATGATCTCCGCTGGGATTGCGCCTTTTGGTCCACACAGTTCCGCCCCAGCGGTAGTTACCTCTGTCTCCACCGCCGCCGTATTCTCCGAGAGCGTCGTGGCGTCTGTCCACACTTCTGTGCCACAGACCTCTCTGGCCACCTCGTTGCCACTTTTGCACGCTTCCTTTGCTGCCGCTGCCTCTACTTCTCACCAGCCGGTGCCCCGGCCTCACACTGAGGCCAGGCCCACATTTACTGGCGCGGCACCTTTTGTCCCCTTCCCTGCTGAGCCCGTTACATATTCTACACACGTACGCCAGCCTCGCCCTGCGCAGCCTAGACCGGTGCGTCCCTCTGCACCACCCCCGCCCGACACTGTACTGCAGAGCATTCGTGCTCTTGAGTTGGCGGTGGGCGGTCTCAGAGGTGACCTTAGGACCCTGTCCTCCACCGTCTCTACGATGGCTGGACGCTTTGAGCTAATCCCTCAGATTCACTACTGCCTGACACAGATCTTAGAGCGTCTCCCGCGCGTACCCCCACCCACCCAGCAGGTTCCCACACACACTTCCACACACACTAGACCTGCTTCCACTTCCACGCCCACCTCAGCTCAGCAGCCTACACCACCACCACCACCTCCTCCACCTCGGGACGGAGACGGTGCAGCGCCACCTTCTTAGGCACCCCTGATGCTTTAGTCTATTCCTGCCGTTATGCTGCCCGTTTCTGCTGGGTCCCGTTGCATTTTTGTCCGCCCCCCTCCCCTCACTTATTTTGGGATTCTCATTTTGCCGTATCTTTTTATATATCTTTTTTGGGAGAGGGAGAGTCTTTGGTGACACATTTATGCTCGTATCACTCATATCTGTGCATGCATCACATCAGCATCATATTTTTCATTTCTTTATTTTTCCTCTTATTTTCCTTTTTTTTTCCTTTTTACCATGCATGCATCCTCACTTGCCCCTCACATTACTTGTCTCTCTGTGTGCCACACTTTGCACATTGAGGACACTGTGCAGTTTAGCTTGGGGGAGTGAGTTCTCACGTTCTTTTTCGTTTTGCCACCTTTATTTTTAGTTTTTCACGCCACTTTCCGCTTTTGCACTTATTTGCACTTATTTTCATCATTTTTTCTCATTTTACCATGCATCACGTTTTTCTTATTTCTCTGCGTGCCGCATTGTAAATAGTTCTATTTTTCCTTTATCTTTATTTCTTTCTTTTTTCATCTCATGCTAGAGATGAATTTTCTGTGATGATGTCTACGTGGAGTTAGCTTATTCTATATGCATGCTATATTTGTCATGTCTTAGATTTTATTTCTGAAATCATATGCTATGACTTGCTTTGCATCTAGAAATGGTAACCCACACTTTTTCGCCACATGAAAATGGATGAAATTTTATTATTAGCTGAGCCTGAATATTCATATGTATGCTATCACAGAAAACACACCAAGATTCACGCATTGAATGCCTATATCTGGAGTACTGATTTCTTTGCCTTTATCACTTCTATATGCATGAATTGTACACTTCACTTCAGGATGATTGAATGATGATTAGCTATGATATATCTGAATTAGTTAGCTTTTTTGTGATCAAAACTGAGTAGATTAGATTACCCTGCTGAAGTTGTCGTGCATGTCTTATAGAGTGAGCCGAGAGTTATATATATTTCTTTCTCCACAAATCTTGAACATCATTTCTCTACTTTTAAAATCATTGGTGAACCCCCCCTTAGTGATTCTATTTTATGGCATTTCCCCCGCTATTAATTCCTAGCTCCAAATCCCTTCTTCTAAAAAAAAATGCAAAAGAGAAAAACATTCTTGTATATCGCTATCTCTCTCTGAGTTGGGATCATTGTGTATATATTGCTTATTGCAAAAAAAAGAGAGGAAAAATCCTCAATAAAAGATCCCATCTCACTTTCTTTCTCTCTTCTTTCTTTTCGTTGCTTTTGGAGCTATATATATAAAAAAAATGGGGATGTAAATATTTTTGTGCCACCACGCTTATAGATAAGCTTGGGGGAGGGGATCCATTGATGTGTGAGAGAGTGACTACTTGACATTGCACGACAACCTAGGCTAAGTAATATTCTATACTCGGTGAGATTATTTCTAGCTTTACGAAATCCAGAAATCTAAGCCTAGCGTTCATTTCATGAAATCCATACTTTTCTATTCCCTCTATTCTATAGTGTGATACTCTTATACTCCAGATAGAAAGCGTTCAATTGAAAAGTATGTGATCTGTGATTTGTATACCGCTTTAAATGATTCAGACGATGTTAATTTTAAAATCATTCCGTTTTTCATGATTATATCGTTGTTCGTGGGTTTTCTATTTCTATTTGCACTATTATACTATGACATCAAAATAAAATTCTTTGACATGTATTTCTCATCCGGTGCATGCTATAAGAGTAAGTGAAACCCACGTCCTGAGAAAATGATCTAGCATCCTACCTCTTCGCCTCCTTCCTTCTTTCTTCCTTCCTTGGTTTCATTTCGATTTCATTCTTCTTCGTTTTTCATTTTTTTTTTCGTTTTTCGCCGTTTTCGTTTTCCGAATCCACCGGGTTCGCCTTTTACTTATCTTCCTCGAGGACGAGTAAGAGGCAAGCTTGGGGGATTTTGATCACTCCTTATTTTACACCTTTTTTCCGTGTATTTGCATGCCATTTAGATCGCCCAAATCATGTTTTTCACGATATATCGACGATATTGCGATGCTTTTCACGATTTGTTGTTTTTGTCGCATTTCAGGTGATTTGGCGCGATTTGGAGTGATCTCGAGATGCGCTTACTCTAGACGACCACCGACGACCTCCCCGAGGGGTATTTTGCTGTTGGAGAGGAGCGGAAGAAGAATGGACGTCGCAGGAGCGACGAGGAGGCCAAAACAATCAGATTGGGCATTTTTTGTGTCCCACTCGGCCGAGTGGAGGAGCCACTCGGCCGACCAGCGAGACACTGCTCGGTCGACCCGTTCAGACACGATTTCCATGTGTACTCGGCCGAGCGACGGAGACCACATCGGCCGAGTGACGATACCACGTCCGCCCGAGTGGCGCCCAGACGAAGCCCCTCCAAAATATCGAAGTTTCTGTTTTCCGGCCACCTGAGCTTCAGAAGACCCACTCGGCCGAGTGGTAAATCCCGTCCGCCCGAGTGCAGTGAAGCCATCGGCCGAGTGACGACAACTCACTCGGTCGAGCCGCTCCCGAAGTGAAGACCCCTGAAGGCCCCGACTTACTGGAAAAGTACAGGGTTTCTCACTCGGCCGAGCGACATTTGTCACTCGGCCGGGTGCGATGCGCTGCCTGTAGCGAAATTTGCGGAAAACGGGCTGTGCAGGGGCGTTTTGGTCAAGATTTTTGGACGATTTTTGGGGCTATTTAAGCCCTGTTTCTACCCTAGTTTTGAGAGCCATCTCTTAGATTTTTTGCAGCTTTTTAGATTACTTTTTAGCTTTATTATTGTGATTGGAGAAGAGGAAAAACTTGGATTTTTGTTGGATCAAATTGAAGAACTCCATTGGTTTGCATCTCTCTTCCCTAAAAATTCTATTTTTATTGTTTATCTCAATATTTGTGATGAATTCCATTGCTTATTTCATTGATCAAATTTGTGATATTGCTATGATTTGTGAGTAGTCACCACGTCTTGGGGCGTGGGGATGAACCCTACGAGCCCTATTTCATAATTGTGATGAATTGGTAGAAATTGAGCTAGGATTGTTATTTGAGATTAGATTGAGATCGATTTACTACGGATGGCTAGGTATTCATATCAATTGGGATTTGCAAGAGATTGGATCCCAATTCGATAGGAAACCCTAGAAATCCGAATTGGGTTGGAGTCGGATTTTCGAAGTATCGGTTTGCAAGAGATTGGACCGATATTAGGATTTCCGGGTGCAATTCCATGCCAATACCCGTTTGCAAGAGATTGGACGGGTAGGAACTATCCTAATCTAGATCATGGACCGAGTTTGCAAGAGATTGGGCTCGGTGCGCGATTGGACGATGATGTTGATCCTAATGCTAGCTTCCCTAGGCTAGGGTTTGCAAGAGATTGGACCCGAACCTAGGAAAGCTATAGACCGGCAACAGCGCGAGAGCGTGAGCTTGGTTCTACATTCAGTTGCAACTAGTTCATCCGAATTCTCATTCTAGCAATTTTAATATCGACGAACCACTTTTATGAAATACGGTGAGTAGCGGGGATTCCCCATTCCCTAGACGTTCTTTATTTGATTTGATATTTCGCACATTTGTCTGACGATTGTGACAGGATCGCCCAAGGCAATTATCTCTCTTGAATAGCCAGGTTGATTAGGAACAAGCACGGTCATTCGTCCTCCCTGTGTTCGATACCCGTTCGCCGCTATACCGTGCGCTTGCGGTAAAACTACAACCGTCGCTCCGGGACGTGTATCCGGGGTGCGAGCAACTACCAGTGGGTATACGTTCCATTTTGCCAAAAAAAGTGAGGGTGACCATCACAAAACTATGTTTCTTCTTCAGGGCAATTTGCAGTAAAGTTATTGATCCTGGAAAGTTACCGGCATTGCAAAAAGAAATTGTTGTCACATTGTGTGGGCTTGAGATGTATTTACCACCATCCTTCTTTGACATAATGGTTCATCTGACTGTTCACCTGGTTAGAGAGACACAATTGTGTGGACCAGCCTATATGAGATGGATGTACCCGATCGAGCGCTATATGAAGATATTAAAAGGGTATGTGAAAAACCGTAGTCGACCAGAAGGTTGTATGGTTGAGCGTTACATAGTTGAAGAAGCTGTTGAATTTTGTACAGAGTACCTAAGCAATGTTGATTCCATAGGGCTTCCAAGGTCTCGTCACACAGGAAGAATATCAGGGGAAGGGATTAAGGGAGGTGATGTAGTGCTCATATCAAGGACAGAGTGGGAGCAAGCACATTTATATGTTCTGCACAATGATGTTGAAGTTGAGCCGTATGCTGAAAGACACAAGGAACTACTTCGAAATTCAAACCCAAATAGGAATGAGAATTGGGTAATAAGAGAACACAATCGGTCTTTTATAACATGGCTGAAAGAACAAGTCTTTGGAGAGTTGGCTATAAATAGAGCTTCAGTTTCAGATAGATTGAGATGGTTAGCAAATGGTCCAAGTGTACACGTTTTTTCTCACAATGGTTACCTTATTAACGGGTACACATTCTACACTAAAGATCATGATGATCAAAGTACAATGCAAAACAGTGGAGTGACTCTTGTAGCTGAATCTATGCACATCTCTAGTGCAAAAGACAGAAATCCCATATATGCAAATATGTCATACTTTGGTGTTATTGAACGCATATGGGAGTTGGATTATAGTATGTTTCGATTGGCTGTGTTTGGTTGTAAGTGGGCATACAACAATAATGGGGTTCAAATTGATGAGTTAGGGTTCATGCGGGTGGATCTCAATAGGGAGGGGTATAAGGACGAGCCGTTTATTTTAGCTTCGCAAGCTCAACAAGTATTCTATGTCACAGATCCCACTGATGTGAAGTGGTCCATTGTGTTGTTGAATAACAAATTAAATGACTGTCGTAGCCAAGCACATGAAGATATCAATACTGAGGATGGTCCTTTCTTAGGGACATCACAATCACTTGATATTGATCCTACTGTAGATGATGGTTTCTATATGAGAGATGATCATGATGAGGGGATTTGGGTCAATCCGTCATTTCATGTCATGAAGGGACAAACAAGTATTAATCCAACAAGGAAAAGGAAAAGATTAACCTAATTAAGTTCATACGACTTTTTCTGGTGAGTGATGTATATTGATCTTAATTCATTTTTCTTGCATCTTTTCTTGTGAACTAACAATTTAATGTTGTTTTACTTTGTTGTAGATAAATGTCTTCTAGTGATGACAACTGTGTTCCCCTTGATGGTGATGCTCCTAATATTGAGGAAAATGTTATTAAACGTGGAGTGACCACTATGGAGGGAGTTATTCGTGCACGCAGCAAAGGGATATCATTTAAGGTATTCTACTTACAAGTTTTATTATTTAATCATATTAATTTTCATCAACATATATTCATTTTCTTATTCTATCATTGTTATTAGGTTGGATGGAATGATATGGGTCAACCAATTGATCCTAACAGTGCTATATTTGTGAGTTATATTGGGGCAATTACCCGACAGATGGTGCCAATAACATGTGATAACTGGAAATCGTCGGCTTTAAAAGTAGTGAAAGAAAACATATGGAAGGATATACAGGTAATATACATACTCTCATATGTTTTTATTCTTATACAAACATACTAACACAATTGAGCACACTTTTGTAGACATCTTTCATTGTTGATGATACTCATCGGAGATATATTCTTAAAGAAGCAGGCAAACTTTGTAGAAATTTCAGAACCTACTTAACAAAGAATTATGTTTATGATGAAAGTGGTAGTGTTATTGAGCATCCTCCACATGAGTATCCTTTCATATCTGAAGATCAATGGAGAGCGTTTGTTGCTAAACGTCAATGCGATGAATTTAAGGTAATGTTACTCATTTTGAGGAATCTGACTAAACATATTACTTTGTATTAATATAGTTGCTTTGTGCCTAAATAGATGCGAAGCACTCAAAATCGAAAAAGAGCATTAAATCATATGTACCCATATAGAAAGGGCCGTATGGGTTATGCACGCCTTGAGCAAAAGATGGTAAGTATGCAAAAGATATAACGTACAAGATGTTAGAAATTATTTTCAATCAATTTATTAATTATCTTAATTGTCTGAATGTACAGTTAAAGGAGTCAGAATCAAATGACACATCCATAGCCCGTCATGATTTATGGAAGGGTGCTCGTGTAAATAAGTTAGGAGTGGTTGATAACGAAAATGTTCAACAAGTGTGTGAGAAAATTGTAAGTATGATATCATTTTACTCTAGTTCTTTTATTATTTTCTTATTTTATCACTAATGATGTACATGTTACCTTTCAAATTTATGTGCCAGGAGACCATTTCACAAACTACATCACAAGATCAGTTACAGGACTCGCAGGATATACTTTCTCGAGTCTTAAATGTCCCATAGTATCCTGGACGGGTTAGAGGTTATGGATTCGGGCCGTCAGTAAAAGATTGTTTCCCAAGTGAAAAGCGCAGAAGAAATAATGATAACGCGGACTTGAGAGAAACAGTGGCATTGCTCTTAGAGAAGATGAAAGTATTTGAGAGTATGGGTCACACCAAAGAATTAGCTACAATCAGCAAAAGTGGTAGTTGCACGCTTCTTTCCTGTAATATTCCTGAAGTAAGTGTTTTTCTATTAAATTATTGCATTTACAAATAATTAATTCAAGATATTAGTAGCAAAATACATTCCTGTATGATTAACAACATTAATTGATGTTTTCTTTATGAAATTTTTGTTTTAGGACATCTCATCATGCAATTTCTATTTATCATCCCCAACACATTGCATAGTTGGGAAGGGAAAGGTCTTCAATCGTCCTGATGATAGAAAACTACACAATATATCATTACCCATGACTCATATGAAAGTTATGGTTGAACATGTGATAGAGTCAGATGCACCACTACCAATACCTATAGAGGATGCAGGAGTCATGGTAGTAGGTGATGCGATTGGTACTTTTGTTGCATGGCCAACCAACCTTATTGATTTGGTCTCTACGGTAAGACTTCTTATAGTATACATTAGATTCTTATATTATTGTTTCATTATTTTCTAACCAAATGATTCACTTAAATGATTTCCCATACAGATGCCCGCAAAATCTAACGTCAAAGAGTCGGTTAAAACAAAGGAGTCAGGTACTCCTAAAAAGAAACAAGAAAAAGTAAAGGCAAAACATGATCAGGAGCCCTCCCATGCTGGTCGTGCAACTAGTAAAAAGAAACACGAAAAAGTAGAGTCAAAACATCAGGAGTCCTCTCCTGCAGTTGCTGCAAATAATCTCTCCATGTATTGCAATTTTATTCAGATATATGATACACAAAAGCTTCAAGGTGGTGCGCTGTTACAAATAGACATGGAGAGAGACATTTTTGGTATATCATATATGGAGTTAATTAGTCATCAAATTGTCAATGAACTTCTTCAACACGAGTGGTTGGATTGTCCGGTAATCTGTGTATATATCAGGTACTTTAAGTAAACAATTTTTAGAATTTCATTTCAATTAAACGTTGATATTATTGATAACTTATTTTTAATCTTCATTAAAGGTACTTGTACTATGAGTTGGTTGTCAACAGACAAAACACAAGGAGATTCTCATTCTTATGCCCACATAACACATCTTCTTTTGTTGATGAGCCAACGAAGTATATAGCCGATGCACTTATTGAAAATAACGAGACATGGAAGTTATTCTTGGCACCATATAATACCGGGTAAATAACTTTTTAATATATTTTATTTTATTTAATGAATTCCTAAGAATGTAGTCACTTAGAATTTGCTAACTACTTTTGTAGGGGTCATTGGGTGTTATTAGTCATCAATGCCACATCAGAGACAATATATTATTTGGATTCCTTGCATCATGATCCAAAATATAATCGAACCATGAAGGATACATTCGACAAGTAAGTTAATTGTGTTTTATGTCAATATGTAAATATGATATACGTTGAATATAACGAGTTGACTAAATTTATTTTATTTTGTTAGAGCTTTGTGCATTTATCGTGCTTCTAAGGGAACTAGGGGCCCGAAATCTAGATCAAACAAACCCACGTGGATCCGTATAAATGTATGTACAACGGTCTCTTCTAATTTCATATGTTGCTCAAATCTAGATCAACCAAGGATAACTCACCATTCATATAATTTTTCATTTTTTGAATTGTATAGTGCCCCCTTCAGGCCAATACAATTGATTGTGGTTATTATGTTATGCGATTCATGAAAGAAATCCTTTCACAAAATGAAAACATCATCCCAGATACAGTATGTAGTTTTAGTTTTAATTTATATTTTTCGCATTTTTTAGTTATATTTGCTAATATTTGATTATAACATATATTTGCTATTTGCTATGATATTCTATTTTGTAGTACTTCCCTGACTACCAATGTGCTACTTACTCTCCTGATCAACTAGCTGAAGTCAAGGAAGATTGGTGTCGTTATGTGGTCCAGAAATATGTCACTTTAGTATAGATGTGCACCCTAAAGGCATGTAAGGATCTAATTGATGATTTTTATTTAACTACTTTCATCCCCGCTGATAATGTATTTATTACACGTGCAGGTAATTTGCATATGCAACGACATCTATGCACCAGCTTTGATCCTTAAATCTGAGTATTTGCTTATAAGTCCTTTAAACGCATATACTAAACCACTACTTGCTTATGAACAAAAAACATGTCCCTTAAATCTGAGTGTTTGCTTATGAACATAATATATGTGCTTATGGTGCTTTTACATGAAGCAGGTGGATATTGCTATCTTGGAGGTTGGCCTTGGAGGGAAATTTGACGCAACTAATGTGGTAAGTACTTTTCTATTTTGTGGCATTCCAACGAGGATTATTAATGTTTTATGGTTCAATATGGTTTAATATGATGACTGTTGTATGATTGCATGTCTGATAACTTGTGGAGTTAAAAAGTATTATAGATCATATAATTGAACTTAGGGAAATATTTTTTCCGTGTTACGCTGGATCTCGATCGTCAGTCTAGCTTTGATTATTGTTTTGAAGGTGAAGGCACCTATTGTTTGTGGAATATCTTCCCTTGGGTATGATCATATGGAAATACTGGGTCAGTCATCTTCCAAAGTGACTCCATTGATAATTCATCAGTAGATATACACAAGCATGCATGCTCTCAAATGTGCACACACATAGACATGTGAATGGTGTTCTATTGGGAATGGTAGTTTTTAGGTTGTAAATGGATGCTTGTTCTATCATCTGCAGGAAATACGTTGGGACAAATTGCAGGAGAAAAAGCTAGTATCTTCAAGGTCTTGGCCCTTTTAACTTTATTTCAGTAGAAAAATTTCTACCTTTTGCCACTGAAAAACATTTTTCTTTCAGATTATTTCATAAAGTATTGAGTAATTTTGTCTATTTATTTTTGTTTAAAACAGCAAGGTGTTCCCGCGTATACTGTGCCTCAGCCAGAGGAAGCAATGTCTGTGCTCAAGGCTACGGCTTCTGATTTAGGTGTAAGTGTGCATTGCTTTATTTAACTGTGCTCAAGCCATGTTGACAGATCATATGCATCCATATTGTTTGTATGTGGCATCATTTTATAGTTAAATGTGCTAGTTTGATCGATTTTCTTTTATAAACCGTTCATGTTCATTGTTTATTGTATTAATTTGGGAGTTTTTAATACTGTTTCACTTCTGTTATACTACGGCAACCAAAGTTGCTTCCTTGTACTCTTGTGGTTTGCAGGTATGATGTGTGAACTGTGTGTATTATGTGTTACTTCAAAATTGGAGCGTGTTCATGTGGGGATTACTGGTAGATTCATGGTGATGCGCAAGCATGCGCTTTGGCTAAAACATTACTAATGCAACTCAGAGCTGGGAGCATCATAATTTGCTCAGTCAGGAGTTTGTATGATATAAATCATAAATGCAGAATCGCACAGAAATATACAGCATTGGCAGCTAATTTCAGGTGAATCTTGTTATAAGATTTTGTTTGGATCATTGTAGAGATGGTAAAATGAAGTAATCATCTTTCAGTTTGGGTTTGCAGGTTACATGAATTGCTGCTGCTGCTATGAGATTGTAGTTGTGATTACAAATTTTAGTGCAGAATCAAATTGTTGGCAACAAATTTTCTTCCCAAACTGGCTCGTATGCAGAATCAATGAGCAACTGCTTTAAATACCAAATTCATTCTTCCCACTGTAAGTCAATGGAAACCTGCATAACATTGAAGATCTTGAGCCTTACAACAAGAACCCAATCTAGAATCCAATCTAAACAATGGCATGAATTGTGTTTGTCTGTGTACTAACTTCATATCTCTTCAACTGCAAGAAACTGCCTTTGATCTATGTAATTCTTTGTATTACAAACACAATGAGAGCTTTTGTCTATGAACATCAGTCCAAATTTTTTCATTATCATATCCTTTAGTTTTTCAAAAGAAGCTAAACTATTTTTACTTAAGAATTGTCATTTTTATCTTGGCCTGGAAAAATTCAAACCAATGACATCCCACTTGGTCTGGGCATGTAGTTACTGCATGAGCTGAGCACATTTTATCATTTTGGATTCTCTTTAAGAGGCTCTTGAATTATATTATAGTATCTTATTTTATTATTGTTAGAGTGGTTTCAGTTGTTGATTGTATACATAGAAAGTAGATGCACAGTCACGGTCAATGTATCTGTTGGGTATGTTATGCGTTCCTGTAGGTGGTTTATTTCTTTGTAAGAGTTTTACATGATCAAATGATCTGAATCTTGATCGCGCTGAGTTGCAGGTAGTGGGACGCTGAGCATGGCCTAAGGGATTCAGAAGCCACTGTCGCCTCATTTTGGTTGCTCCGGCTTCATGGTTACCCAGTGTCTGCAGGTACTTGATATAGACTAGCTGAAATTTATGTCTAGTATGCCCATCATAATTTCAACATTGTGCGCAGCTGTTTTTGAGAACATGAGGGATGGAGAGAAAGGCTTCCATGCTCATTTCTCAACCGCGACGCAACGTCAAGTGTCATGCATGATCAACTTATACAAGTGCTCTCAGTTGGGGTTTCCAACTGAAATGAAGATCATGGATGAAGTAGAGGACTTCGCAAGGACTCAACTCTGGAAAACTCTAAGGGAGGGAAGTGAAACTCTTCTTGATACCAACAATCTAAGGACTGCGGTAATATATACTTTTACACTTGCAATCTGATTCACCATTAATCTAAAAGCATGCAATTTCGCCAAAAAGATGAAGATTTTTGGAAAATAAATGTAGATTCACTAATTTGAATCAGCATTCATTATTCTACTTCTGCGATACTTAGTATCTGGATAATTTTTTTGTTCAAAAAAAAAAGAACATTAGAATTTAATTCAATTTGATTTATTTCATCGAGATTTATGAAATAGTCTATAAGATAATGAGCAATCATTTTTTGTTCTTTCCAGTCGTGCAATTTTATTAATATAAACTTCATATCTCTCATGAGTTGCATCTTCCAGTCATGCATTTTTGGTGTTTCCTTTTATTTTCCAGATAAAATTCGCTTTAGAATTCCCCCGCCATTACCTATTACCAAGCCTTGAGTCGAGGAGCGTCATCCGACAGCTATGGCCAGATGCAGAGGGGAATAGTAGGAAATATCTGAATCTTGCAAAGTTAGACTTAAATATGTTGCAGAAGCTGCATCAAGAAAAACTGCAGGAGCTTGACAGGTTAATCATCAGAAAGCCCTTGTGGATATGAAATGCCTGCAGTATATCTTGATAATTTAATTTTAATTTTCCCGATGGTGGAAGCAACATCGGTTTCATGAGGTGAATTGTGCGAACCCCAATTTTCAGATGGTGGCACGTTGAATGAGAAAATTTTATTTTCAACAGCAACTAGTATGTACGAACCCCAATTTTCAGCTCTCCGCTTGGTTTTCTCCAACCCCAATTTTCAGCTCCGCTTGGTTTTCTCCAAGACGGCAAGCCTGACCGTGATTGTGGATGATCTGTTTGATGGCAAAAGAAGAAACCCACAAGAATTTCGTCGTTTCAATGAGGCCCTGAAAAGGTAGCGGCTTATCGACTAGTGAGTTGTTTCAGAATCAGTAGTTGCAATTTGTCAAGAAATGTATTGTTCAAGGAGGGAAATGTATTGTTCAAGGAGTGATTTAAGGAATAATGTCTGATAAGTTTTATATGCGATAATGTTTCTTATTTGTATTACGGATCATCTTCCAATATCAATGCACATCGTCTAATTTATGTGATTGTTGAATAAAAGCAATTTAATTTGATTGTTTCTTGTAATGATTGTTTCTTGTAATTTAATATTACTGGTGGTTTATTTAAGTATTTTGAACATTAAATGGATCTATTTAAATATAAAACGTATGGAGAAACAATAAAATGAATTGAAATAAGCGCTGTCTATCTGGGACCTTTAACAGCGCTTATTTAGTACTAAAGAAGCGCTGTCTATGGTGGACCTTTAACAGCGCTTGTACTAAAGAAGCGCTGTCTAAGGTCCCAATAGACAGCGCTTATTTAGTACAAGCGCTATGAAAGGTCCACCTTTAACAACGCTTCTTTAGTACAAGCGCTGTTAAAGGCCCCCCTTTAACAGCTCTTGCACTAACAAGCGCTGTTAAAGGGGGGCCTTTAACGGCGCTTGCACCAACAAGCGCTGTTAAAGGGGGCCTTTAACGGCGCTTGCACCAACAAGCGCTGCTAAAGGCCCCCCTTTAACAGCGCTTCTTTAGTACAAGCGCTGCTAAAGGCCCCCCTTTAACAGCGCTTCTTTAGTACAAGCGCTGTTAAAGGCCCCCCTTTAACAGCGCTTGCACTAACAAGCGCTGTTAAAGGCCCCCCCCTTTAACAGCGCTTGCACTAACAAGCGCTGTTAAAGGCCACACTTTAACAGCGCTTGCACTAACAAGCGCTGTTAAAGGCCCCCCTTTAACAGCGCTTGCAAAAACAAGCGCTGTTAAAGGCCCCCTTTAACAGCGCTTGTAAATCGCTATTAAAACCAGCCCCATTTAGCAGCGGCGAGATAGACAGTGCTTGTAAAGCGCTATTAAAGACCTTATTTAAGCGCTGTTAAAGGTCCATTTTGTAGTAGTGATTTTGACCATTAAATGGATCTATTTAAATATAAAACGTAGGGAGAAACAATAAAATGAATTGAAACAAGCGCTGTCTATCTGGGACCTTTAACAGCGCTTGTTTAGTACAAGCGTTGTCTATAGTGGACCTTTAACAGCGCTTGTACTAAAGAAGCGCTGTCTAAGGTCCCAATAGACAGCGCTTGTTTAGTACAAGCGCTGTGAAAGGTCCACCTTTGACAGCGCTTATTTAGTACAAGCGCTGTGAAAGGTCCACCTTTAACAGCGCTTCTGTAGTACAAGTGCTGTTAAAGGGGGGCCTTTAACAGCGCTTGTTAGTGCAAGCGCTGTTAAAGGCCCCCTTTAACAGCGCTTGCACAAACAAGCGCTGTTAAAGGCACCGCTTTAACAGCGCTTGCACTAACAAGCGTTGTTAAAGGCCCCCCTTTAACAGCGCTTGCACTAACAAGCGCTGTTAAAGGCCCCCTTTAACAGCGCTTGTAAAGCGCTATTAAAACCAGCCCCCCTTTAGCAGTGGCGAGATAGACAGCGCTTGTAAAGCGCTATTAAAGACCTTATTTAAGCGCTGTTAAAGGTCCATTTTGTAGTAGTGATTTATTCATAATTGCTTTAACTGCCATACAAAATGTTCTTTTGAAAACCTTACCGAGTGTCAATTTTTCCAATGTTTTTAAATCTTACCAAGCGACCCTCGTTAACGTATATTTCCTTGTCTATTATCTTTAGAAATATACATCAGGTTTTGAGTCAAAGTTCGGTGAAAAGTATGCTTTGAGACGGAGCAGGTTGACCAGGAGTACATTGACACTGAGATCCCCTGCTGAGCAACGGCGTGCCTTCGCAGCATCGCTATATTTTAAATATTTGTTTTGTATGGGTCATAGGACCCACTCTTCATTTCCTTCATTATTGTAATTCATTTTGAGACGATTGGGATTGTAATAATATTATTGTTTATCTGTGTAGTTTTGAATATGCATGCAAGGACCTACGATGGTTTATCACAGACACTTATATGTTTAAACCAAGGAAGAAAGAAAAAAGTACCTCCTCCTTGCTTTAAGTGGTAGTAGCATGGGGCTTCTCTGTAGCCTTTTCATTTTCCTTTTCAGTGGTAGTAGCATCTTCATCTTGAGCATGAGTAGACGGCTTTCGGCTCACATTGCTAGAAACCGGCACCATGACGGTGTTGGTAGTCTTTCCTCCTCTCGTGGTAACTGCGACCACATCATTTGCTTGGGCCCTAGGATTGGGCTCCGGCAGAGAGGGCAATCTCCCTTGCATCTTCATGAATTGGGACATTTGCCCTTGAGCTCATCGATGGAATCATTGATATACTTGAAACGAGCGGAATTCTCTGCATTTATCTAGGATTGCCCACTCATGAAAATCTCTAATGTTGCCTCGAGATTGGGTTTTGGATCCGTCGGTGCATATTATTGTTGTTGTCGGTAATTGTACCCCGGTGGTCTGTAATGCCCAGATGGCCTAAACCCATATTGTTGCGGAGGCGCCCCTTGTTGCTGAGGAGGTGGTGGAGGTCTCTGCTGCTGAGGAGGTTGCAATCCTCCATTCGGGTTACCATAAGAAAATCCTAGATGATTTCTCGCCGCCGGATGTTGCCATTGATTCCTTCCCTCTCCAACTACAAAGTGTACCTGC
>JAULAV010006463.1:0-34171 GCA_030789695.1 Scilla litardierei | reverse complement strand
GAACCTAGGTCATTTCTATCTAGGTTAGAGCTTCCATTCAGACATTCATTAAGATCAAAAGAGATAGCTATTCTCCCTAAAACCTAAAGCTCTCTTCCTCACAAGAAACCCATTCTCTCTCATTTCTAGATCTAGAGAGAAGCTTGTTCTTGGTGAGCTCTTCAAGCTATTGCTTGATTCAAGTTTCCAAATCATCCCTAGGCACCCATTGCTGGTCATTTCCTTGGTGCTAGGTTTTGGTAACTTCATCTTCCTCAAATCCTTCATTCCACCTATTGGGTAAGAAAAACTCAAGGTATAGGATTTTGTGGTAAGAGTATTTATTTCATTTAAACTCTTTTGTTTTGCTTATTGGCTCTCTCGGTTGTGAGAGAAGTTTGTGATCCCGGGTTGTGGGATTCACTTTGCCATTGCATGTATGATTTGATCTTGTGAAGGTTTTTCACAAGATATTCATAGTGGAAATCTTGAGTTATGGTTTCTAACTCAAGTATCCGGAAGGGATCCGGGTGGTTGGGACGTAGGATCACCAGGAACAAGTCGGGGAGACTTGGGTGGATCCGAACCCATTAACTTCGTTTGTTAGCATTGTTAATTTCATTGTTGTCATTCAATTTAAGCTTCCGCAAATTGATTTGGTAGTTGTGTGCAATTTAATTTGGAATTATACGCCTTATTATTTTAAAGTACTATTCACCCCCCCTCTAGTACTTGTGCAGTAGCTGGTAGGGCATTACAACTTTTACTTTACGCATCATAGTCACCTTTACTTTACGCAGTACATACACTTTTCTTACTACACTTGTGCAGTCACAATACTTTACTTACCTTTAGCTACAGCAGTAGAATATTTCTTGCTTAGCCTGCTTTACACTTGCTCTACCACAGTACAGTTGTTCTCTCCTTTCAGGTTAGTTTACGTTTATTACTCAGGCGTGTACAGTTGTTACTCAGTACTTTACTTTTCACTCTGATCTGCTTGTACGTAGTCATTTTTGTCATACATGTGCACGGCTTCTTTTCTATATTTAGAATTGTTGTGACTTACCTACGGTTCCATCTCCGTGGCACCGCAGACGACGTACATATGGAGGTAGATGCTCCTGAGCTAATAGCGCCAGAATTCGACCGCAGCTTCCAGAGTTATTTTCACTAGTGTTCTTTTCTTCTTCCATGTATATTTGTTGGGACATCTTGTACAGCATGGATTGTAATAATTGGACACTATTTGAGTATTTTTTTACATCTCTGCATCGTGGCTATTTTGTTTTCACTGGTAACCTGCAGGACCTGCGCAAATATCAAATAAGTAATGGCCCCCGAGAGCGGTTCGTTACAGAAGCTTCAAGTGGCAACTATTCTGAATAGTCTACCACCGTCGCTTGATATGGCTGCCACTACGCTTAGACTAAATGGAACCATTAAGCATGTAACTGACTTGCCAGCTTAGCTCACAATGGAACAAGACATTATGGCTAGGAGGAATGGCTCGGACGTTAACCTTTTGCTTGAGGAAGAGGCGAATGCTGCTCAATACCGGAAGGCACAAGGGAATCAGCGTTTTGGACCTGTGAAGCCCTCCTTCAAGGGATCCGATCAGCAATCAGCTGGCGACAAGAAAGACCTACTGGATCTTGCTATATCTGCAGGAAGTATGTCACTTCAAGGGCAACTGTCCTCAGGCAAGGAATAAGGGCAACTCTAAACACCCAGAACAAGGAGGATCCGGAAAGAAGGAGTTCCTTGGCGTCACTGAATGCAACGCTGCAACAACAGATGCTGAAGGCTGTTGGATTGACTCGGGTGCTACCCGACACATAGCAAAGACGAAGGAAGGGATTGTCGACATCCAGGAACTGAAGAAAGGAGACCAAAGGATATACATGGGAAACAATACCTATCTGGATGTAGAAGGTATTGGTTCGTACAGATTAGATCTTGGGGATAACATCATGATCCTCAAATATGTGTTTTATGCCCCTGGCATAAGACGTAACATGATCTCTATTTTGGCTTTGCTAACGAAGTGTCCTGAAGTTAGATTTTACAACAATAGGGTCTCGAATGAGAAATACAAGAAGGTGTTTGCTATGGGCAAATTTGTGCCCGGTCATGATTTATTCTGTCTTTCTGTTATAAAATCTGTTATTGGAAATAAAGATTATGATTTGATTTATTCTTTGTGTCTTTTGTCTGATTACGATCTTTGGCATATGAGATTAGGTCATCTCGGTAACAATAAGATGGACCAGTTAATCAAAATGGATTTATTACCGGAACTGACAGGTGTAAGGATATTATCCTGTGAATATTTTTTAACTGGGAAGATGACCAAGAAATCATTCTCGGAAGGTCAAAGGGCTAGTGAATTGTTGGAATTAGTTCATTTTGACATTTGTGGATCGTTGAGCATAAAGCCACGAGGAAATTAGGAATATTTCATAACCTTTATAAATGATTATTCCAAGTATACTTTCGTGTATCTTTTAAACAGAAAGTTTGAAGCTTTTGAATGTTTTAAAAGATACAAGGCGGAAGTAGAAAGAAAACTTGGAAGTAACATAAAGGTGTTAAGAATTGATATAGGTCAGGAATTCAACTCAAATGAATTTGAGGATTATTATATTCAATACGGTATAAAGAAGCATACTACTATGCCTTATACACCACAACAGAATGGTGTGGATGAAAGAAAGAATAGAACATTAATGAATGCAGTGAGATGTATGTTATCAGATTCTGGTCTCTCCAAAGATTTTTGGGGAGAAGCCATATTGACTGCAAATTATGTTCAGAATAGAATTCCCACAAAATCAGTTGAGACAACACCATATAAGATATGGAATGGACGCAAACCCAATTTAAGTCATTTGAGAAAATGAGGTTGCATGACACATGTTCCCATTCCATATCAAGTTAGAGATAAGCTGGATCTCAAAACCGTAAGATGTATATTCATAGGATATTCTGAAAAATCTAAAGGATACAGATTCTTCCATGAAGAAAAAGGAGTCATTAAAAGTAGAGATGCTACTTTTCTAGAAAATTTAGAGGAAAAGGAACACGTCCAAGAAAATGTGTCACCCTTGCTGGACTTAGATGATGTTCCAAATGATGACTTGGACATAGTGGATGAAGTACCACATCCAGTTGTGGAAGATGAACCTGTAAATGAGAATATACCTATGGCAAATCAACCAGCTGAACATGTCCAACCTGCAACCTTTAGTTGCAATAAAAGACCCAGAACAACACATGCATGGATGTATGATTATTATCTATATTCATGTGAATCATCTTGTTTCTCAGTTGATATTGACATAGATGAGCAAGTTGATCCCTTGAATTATACAGATGCAATAAAATCATCCGAGTCAGATCAATGGCTTGAGGCCATGAAAAGGGATCTTGACTCAATTGAGAGAAACAACGTATGAGAGCTATGTGACTTATCAGAAGAGAGGAAGCCCATAGGATGCAAGTGGGTGTTGAAGAAGAAATATCGGGTTGATGGGTCTATTGATATATTCAAGGCCCGATTAGTTGCAAAGGGATTTACTCAGATAACATGGATTGATTATCAGGAGACTTATTCTCCGGTGGCTAAGTTTGCATCCATACGAATAATCTTAGCAATTGTTGCGCATCTTGACTTGGAACTCTACCAAATGGATGTCAAGACTGCATTCCTCAACGGAGAGTTGAAGGAAGTTAAATATATTGATCAACCTGAGGGATTTCAGGTTGAGGGACATGAAGACAAAGTTTAAAAGTTGAAGAAATCTTTGTATGGTTTAAAACAATCATCTAGACAATGTTATCTCATACAATTATACGACTTGGTTTCGTTGCAAACAAATTGGATATTTGCATGTATGTCTTGAAAAGTGGGAGCAGTTTTGCGATATTATCACTGTATGTGGATGATATTTTGCTCGCTGGAAATGACATTGAAGTGCTGAAGAAAATTAAATCAGCACTTTGTAGTTGTTGATACACGGGTACGGCCTACGAAACAACATTTGTTAATTGAGGCCCAAACATGGCCCAATACCATATGGCAACAACTCGAAGCCTGCCAACGAGACTGAGGTGGAGTTATACTCAGTCAAAGGAATCAGTCTTCCCAACTGTTGGACTCCCGTCGATATTAATGGGGGGGAGTTATGGCGACCGAGTAAATGGGCAGCCATTATCCCAATTCCCGGAGGAGATCCAGCCGCAATGAATTAGTAGCCGTTATTTGCTACTAGCGAGGTAACAGGTATAAATACCAAAAGGTAAAAGGTAAGAGGGGTTCAGATTCTGAGATAGGAAGACATCTTACACACATTGTCATAACTCCTCCTTCTTCAACTTATATTTCTTCCTCCATACTTACCTTCGGAGTCTGCCTCGAAGCGCATCTCCGTGATGCATTCTCGACAGCCCCAGGTATGATTATTAAGTTCCCATCTAACTTAAGCATCGGAGGGGATTTGTGTCGGAAACCAGATCCGACCCCCTTGACGCTACTTTGTGGTGCAGGATCTTCAAGACAGGGATCATACGACCTTCCTACCGCAAGGGTTGAACGATCTACCCATCGGAACGTCCAGCTGAAGCTCGCCCCAATAGACCCCAAGGTCGACCTTCCATATGTCGACACCTGTCCGCCAAGGAACACCCTTCCCAAGGGCCGAACGTGCTTCCTCCGACCTAGGTTCTACCAACCGAGGATCCCATCAAACTAGATGACGAGACTCTGACTCAGCGTCCGAGTCCATGTCAGTCACTTTAGTGCTACGGTCGTTTTAGTCCGTAACATTTGGCGTCGTCTGTGGAAAACCACGAGTCAACATCCCAACTATGTCGACTCGCCCATCAACACATTTTGGAGATGAAAGGACTCCCAGTTGCATTAGCGTCTCCAACATGATCATGGGAGGCCCACCACTTCCAGAACCATCAACCACCCTTCAGAGCTCCTACGCTGGGAGGCTGATGTCCATCACCGTAAGGGCAGAAACGCCCGAGGGATTCCACACCTCCAGTTTCATTCTCAGATGAAGATCTGGAAGGAGTGGAGTTACTGCATGATGACACTGTCGTCATCACCGCCACCATCAAGGAGGCAGATGTGAAGAGATTGCTCGTGGACACGTGGAGCTCATGCGACGTGCTTTTATTCACCACCCTGGAGAGGATGAGGCTTTCGATGGTAGAGCTGAGGGAATGTCCAATACCCCCTAGTAGGCTTCACTGGACACTCCGCGCTGGTAGCGGGCATCAGCACCCTGACAGTAACCCTCGGATCATTTTCGAGGCAAATCACCTGGTTGACCAATTTCATCGTAGTGAAGGTCAACTCGGCATACAATGGGATCATCGGCAGACCACTACTCAACGCTGTGGAGGTGGTGGTCTCCACCTTCCACCCGATGATCAAATTTCAGACCCCCGAGGGAGTCGGGAAAGCGAGAGGAAACCAGAAGCAAGCTAGGTCGTGTTATTGCCTCTCCACCTCTTTGAGAAGGCTAGAACGAGCAGACCCAGCTGAATATGATCGCAAGGCTGGACGCGAAGAAAGGCGACCAGCAGCAGTCGAGGAAACAGAGAGTATCTAGATACTCGAAGGAGAATGAAAAACCGTCTCAATTGGGTCGACACGGATGGGTTTTGAGGGACCCATAGGGCATAAATCTATGCCCATCCTACGTCAAACGGACGATAGAGGCAGAAAAACATGCAAATAAAAACCAATAAACTATTTAATGAGCCCTAAGAATATCAAAGACCCTAGCCAGGATCTCTACTATCTTGGGGTGGATCTGACCATACCAAAATAGATCTAAACCACTGCAATAATATAAATGAAATGCTTTAAAGTACATACCTGGAACTTTGCGTGCACCAGCAAAGTGTACCGAACCGTGTCTAGAGCCGCACCTCATCCCGAACTGTCACACCCCGCTTCCCATTGTACTTGGGAGCGAGAACGCGAGCGGGTCCGCATGGGCTGGAGCGATGAAGCTCGAACCCAATAAGCGTCTATGAATAACAACCATTTGCATGAACTTGCATGCATTCAAAAGTAATAGAAATAAAACATCAATCTCAGCCAACATCCAGAAAATAAAGTACACAAGTTAACTAGGTCTCAAGCATGGCCAACAATAATAAAGTTCTATAAAGGTAAATGGGTACACACCCTACAAAATAGCAGTGAACGAAATGAAATAAACAGCAGCGGTGAAACTCGGCAACTAGTCCTCGGTGGGAAGGACTTCTGGATCAGCGGAATCCTGGTCTAATGGGTTAGACTGGTCAAGCAGCTCGTCCTCAAAGTACTCTGTCTCGTGACCTGAAATACATTTCAAATAACATGGAAATGTATGTCAGCAAGGGTCCTTGGCAAGCAAAAGTTATGAGTAGGACCCTTGGCAAGGTTTTCAAATATTTTACATGGCAGTTAAAACATTTAGAACGATGGCAGTTATAATATTAGAGATTTACATTAGCATGGCAGTTCAGTTATAAGCGAAAGCATGGCAGTTCTACCACAAGTGAAAAAACATGGCAGTTCTATTAAATGGAAACAACAGCAGTTCTAAAAGCTAAGATGTTTGATATTTGTTTAATAGTGTGTTTAAGTGCGTGACTAAGGTTCACGTCTTTAGACGACTAATAAGTGAATTCACCTTCAAGTGCCCCCGAAGGCGACCCTTTTACTACCGGCTAGTGCCGGCGAACCCCACCCCACCCACGTGTTCTTTCTAGACCACGAGCCAGAATCAGCTACACAACCATAATACTGGAACACGAGCCAGCCTAGTCGACATCTGATCGACAGGAGTAGCCAAATATTGGCATGCAATATCTATGACTTTCTATAATACTAGAACACGAACCAGACTAGTCGACATCCGACCGACGGGAGTAGCCAAATATTGGCATGCAATAACTATGATTTAACCAAATTTGCCTGAAGTCTATGAATAGCCAAACCGGTATGTAATGTTCTATGAGTTTCAAATGGTTCATGGTATCCATGCATGGCCAGAAATGTTCACAATTTACAAGACATATTCAATTAGCTTATTAAAATGTTCACACGCACACGCACACGCACACGGTTTTTTTATCTTACAAATACATGGCATGTAACAAGTGAAGTTTGATGCTACATTAAATGAAACGTTATTTAAAACATGTGGAAAAATGCACAACTTGTCTGACTGGGACGGTTTTGGGTGTCCAAGCAATTGTAGGGAAAGACGCGACGTATCTGCGTCATTAAATATACGATATTAAGCTAACCGATCTTAACCGATTAAAATATTATTAAACTAACTTATATTATATGAAATACAATTTATATAGATTTCATCTAAGGAGTCGCCCTAGGAACACTTTACCCTTTATATGGAATGTATTATACTATACAGTATAAACTACAAACATATTATTATACGAACATATATATAATCTAACATTGTATACATATAGGCCTATATGTTAAACTGTTCACTTTTTAATAAGTTACTATTTATTTTATAATACTTTATATATTCTGTTGCCATCCTGACAACCTACAAGCTTTAATATTACACCCCAGGGTACTGTTCCTTCTTTTTAAAGACACTGTTTATGGAGTACTTACTATTTATACAATAATATATACATTTTTATAAACCTATTCATATATATACTATTGTTCATATAATCTTAAAAACACTCACCGTGTCTTCTTCTTTTATTCTTTCTTTCCTTTCTTTATTTTTTTTTCTTGTAGGGAGAGAGCTCAAGGGGGTGAGGGCACGGCAGGGCTGCTTGGTATGGGGCGACGCACGGCGGGCGGTTCGGCAGGGGCGGTGCACGGCGCAGCCAGGGGCGACGGCGGCCTGATGGGCGAGTAGCTGTGTTTCGTGTGCTTCTTGTGTATTTGATTTTTATTATTGCTTTCTGGAGCTCTAACGCGCGACCGAACTCAGTATTCATAACCCTATCGGAGGCGCGAGCACCCGGGTATTTTCTTTGTAATTTTTGGATGTCTATGGACCAATTTGCTATAACACATTATATAGTTATTATAATATTTTTATTATAAATTTGAATACTTAAAAGCATGTACGGTTTCTTTTAAAAACAAACTTTGACTAACCTTATCACTACAGGTTCATTTCTAAAGGAAATCAAATGAATAAAAAAAGAAAACTATTAATCAAATCAAACCTAAATAATAACCCCTTCTTTTTCCCCACTAAATCCTACAACCCAGGATCCACTTATCCCATCTCCCCACGTGAAACTACCCTCTCTCCCAGGTGAACAACCCCTCTACCCTACTCCTTTACAACCTAGGGGGAACCCAGGCCCTCTTTTTTTATGCGCACGAGAGCCTAAGGGACAACCACTCATAAGTAGCCAAGCCCGCTGCTTCTTACAATAAACCCTATAGCCATACTGTCATTTATATATAAATCAAAACCTAGGCTAACTCATAGCAGCTATAACCCACACCCAATAATATTTTATAACCTTATACTTCTCCACGTGAGCCTGCACCCTATTGTTATGTATAAAAAAAAACTAGGGCTTTCATTTCTTCCCCCTACTACACAACGATAGCCGCCGCCCCATTGTTTTTTTTCACGCAACCCTTAACAGCAGACCCGACTTTTCTCTCGCCCAAACCATTGTCGCCGGCCACTAGCACTCCGGCCACCCCCTCGTCGGACCTCCCTCCGACCAAACCTCGGTGGCCGCCGCTTGTGCTCCGCCTGCAGATAGCCGCCGGCGCAGACATCAGCGGCAGTCACAATCTTCGCGCGGTAGTCTTTCCCGTCACCGGAGGCTGCTCATCCGCGGCCACCCTCGCCTGTCGTGCCTTCCTTGCGCCGACAACAGCCGACCACAGCCCCATCACATAACCCTCTCCCGCCGGAAACCACACGGCATCAACACAACTCGGGGTAAGTTCGTACGTAAATGAACCCTACTTATTATTATTAGCCTATAATGACATGTGCAGTAAGTATAGGTCTTATAATATAACTCTTTGACTATTCAGCATGCATTGGCTAAATTAAAAAAAAAACATTTATGTTTATATGTGTTTATAATTTCACGTGCTTTCAACCTCACATTTGGGAAGTTAGCACAATGTGGCTTAGTTATAAGGTTAATGAACTGACTCTCACTGTGAACCATATCATACAAATAAAAAAAAAGAATCCTTCTTGTATGCAATAAACTATGAAGGTAGTACATTGGTTGGTGGTCAACAGTGTGCACCTGTATGAGCAGTGAGCTAACTTATTTGGTGTGTAGACTTCTATATATGAACAGTATGTTCATCTAATAACATCATATTATAATCTCTATAATATGGTTATGTCATATGGGTCATCTAAAATAGATTATTATTGATAAGTATGCTAGTATATGAACAGTAATTAGACAAGTTAGTTCTATAATATTTTATTTAGTTTAACTTAGGCTTAACATCAAATCCGTTAACGCAGAGATGCTACGTTTCCTTCGCGACCCGTTACCTTACACGTTACCGGAATCCAACCCCTGACGTCGCTACCCGACGCCAGTGTAGCTCTCACGTCATATTGAAGGTTCCGTAGATCCGTTGGTTGACCACAGACTCTGCTGGACTACATTCTTGCCGGAATCTTTAAGGCAAGGAATGAGACTTTAGTTACTGCTTTTATACTTTTCTAGAATTGATGTTAGAACTGCTAGATTTATTTCTGCAAAATACTTGAAAATGATCGCATGCTACTTTCTGCTCGAACCCACTTTTGAAATGCAACTTGAACCTCACATGCTAATTAATAAGCCGGACATTATAATTGTGTGGATCTTTGTTGAAGATCACAGGCGTGGGCCTCTCCTATACGGAGGTTGGCACTACTCTTGTGGAGCGTCTGCTGGCTAGCCCAGAGACGGCTCGCTTACGGACTTGTGGAATGTTTGCTGGCTCGTCCAGGAATGTCTCACTCATGGATAGTTAATCGATGACGGGGGTGACCATTGAGAACTGGTGCTCCCCAGCTTGGCTCACCCCGTGACTGGTGCACTCCGGTATGATACGTAGTATCATTCATGATTAATGATTTGTTTCGGATCGACGACGGGGGTGACCATTGAGAACTGGTGCTCCCCAGCTTTGGCTCACCCCGTGACTGGTGCGCTCCGGTCTGATACGATGTATCATTCGTGATCCTTGTCTTGTCTCGTGTCTAGATGGAAGCGTTTGTAGGCTCGTGTCCATAACACAAACGACTCGCGGGTGGGGTAGGACAAAAGAGTCTAGCTGGGCCTGGGGGGTAGCTCCCCTCCGCCTACGCAGCTTGAGTCCTTAGGCTTTATCTTTGTATCGCAGTTGGTGCACTCCTGTTTGCTTCGCAGGGATGCATTTCCGGTCGTTTTGACCTTTCTAGACTTAGACAACCTGTCCAGATGGACACCCCTGGCAGATTGATAGAACTACATGAACAACTCTTAGACGATCTGACTAGATGGACACCCCTATCAGATCGATTAGAATAACCATTACTCATTTCCTGCTTTCTAGAACTGCATGTGTAGTGGTCATTTAAATTCCATATAGAATTGCTAGAATTGTATAACTGCTTTAATTTTGGTCTCATTAGTTCGTTGCTGACATGTGTTTTGCACATGTCTCAGACTTGACCGAGCTGCCACAACCTGTAGACCCCAGCAGACTTTTTCTTCTTTAGTTGCCTCCGGTACGTACAGTTTTAGCTTATATGTTAAACTCTTTGTTGGATACTTTCTGCGTTTGAATAATATCTTTTGCTGCTATATCTGTTGTTTCATGCTAAATTGTTCGATCGGACCTTCTCCTCCGCATCATAACTTGCCTAGACGCTTATTGGACCCCGAGCCTCAACGGCTCGAGTCCATGCGGGCTGGCCATGCCTCGTTGCCCCAAATCTTTTGGGAGGCGGGGCGTGACAGTTTTTGTGGTGGGCCCATGCAGGTCTTGATCGAATGATTTATCGAAACAATAGTGTTGCAGTAACTATTCAAACAACCAACAATATTCGAGTCTAACATAAGTTAGTTAGGGTTAAGACTAGTTCCTTGGCCCCCTCTAGTTTGGTTTTGAGTGAGAATATAAGAATAAGATGAAGTTTAAAGGTGATGTATTTCTAACACATTGGATAGTTATAAGGTTGGATTCTCGACTTTGACAAGGAACCATGGAAGTGAGAACATTGAATCTAGGGAATGAGATTGACTCTTAGTATGCTGCTCGTGATAGAAGTGTGGTGATTAGAAGTCTTGTCCTAACGACTAAAGGGCATAGACCTACATCGATCAAGTGTAATGTTATGCATCTGATATTATGAGTATATATATAAGCCGAGTAGCAACCGTATATCTGGGTTAAAAAAATATGATCATTAGAGATGAACAGAAGAGATTCAGAGTGATAATGTGATGACGAGATTGATCTTATGATGGATTGAATGAGAGCGACAACATGATCTATTTTGGACACAGTGTTTTAAAGGAATTAAGGATCTTGGGAATGTCATGGGAGTTTCAAAGTCGACCGTTCGAATACGCATCGAGTGCGTACTGACCCCTGGATTCCAGTTACAGTTTACGAAATGGTGAAAGGCGATGACTTCTCCAGATCATGTGGATGGGATTATAGTCAACAGTGACTAGCAATTAAGTATCAATGAAAATCTTAGATCAAGTCGAGTGAGCATGTTTGGTTTTACGAGTGCTCAATGATATGGAAATATGGGAAAAAGAGTTTAGTAGATTGCCTTGGATGTTTGGATTGAAAAGGAAATCGTAAGTAAGTCTGACGCCCGAAAGCCTAGAATTGGTTGGTAGTCGTCACTTTAGAGATTCCTAGAGGCAGCTGAACCAAGAACCAATCGAAGCGGAGAACAACAGGATCATTATGACATGTTCTCATGAACGGGCATTTGAGTTGGAAATTTTATTGGTGTTTAAAATGATTGGGACCAGCCAATTAGGGCTGATTAGTTGGAGGTTGTTTAACCACCCTAGATGTCACACATTGGAAGTGTCTGCACATTAGAGCCTTGTGGTTGTTCTGCCTCCTCCGTAGATCCATAAGGAGGATTTACCCGGCTCGTGTGAATATATATATCATTGTCGAGCATGCTTAGTATTATTACTTAGGTATATGTGGGCTTATGGATGAAATAATGGAATATGTGTATTGCGATGAATGTAATGATTATGTGTATATAGTACATGAATAAGTATAGATACTTATGTAAGATAATATGTGTGTGGAAAGCTAAACCACTCTAGAGATGTCCTGTGTATATAAGAGTTAGTGTTGGAATATCTACTGGGGGTGTAGGTAGTTGGAGATGCTTAATAATGGTTGAAATAATATGTTGATAAAATATGTGTGTTATATTAGGTATAATGATACTAGGGTACTTATGGTTACCATCTGCATCCTTATTATTTGATCTATATGTTAGTACGTGTGGGCGTGTGCTCGTACGTGGGTATGTGCTTACTATATGAATATGTGTGATATACGTACGGTAATAGGGTTATAAATTTTGTTTGGTATTGTTTGCCTTTACGGGACGTCGTGTGTGTACCTCGAGGTATACACGATTATTGTATGTCTTAACTATGTATGGATAAGTAGATGTATTGGTATATTAATTATAAGTGGTAAGATATGGAGTGAATATATGAGTTACAGGTGCGTGACTATACGGTGAATGCATGTATTAGGGAAAGTATTGTAACTATACGTGTGCTGATGTCTGTATTATTATTATGGTATATAAAGTGATTGAACTATGCGAGTATTACCTGACTAAATATTAGGTGTGATTGACATATGGTATGTATATGGTTTTATTGGTGAATGTGTATACATTGGGTGGTGTTGGTATAGGTATAGCTACCGTGTTACGTATATAGAATATTCTGATATGTGTTTTGAGTCTCACTCAAGCTGAGTGGGTATACTCCAAGTATATTGTTATGTATGTCTGTAGTTGAATATAGTAATGGATGATATATATATAGTAGTAGGGAATGGTTGTGTCTGGTTGTGTTACGCACATGAATGTGGGTGGCTATACCATTATATAGTTATAGGTGTTGGTCTGGTGGTATAGTTATTTACTAATGATTTACAGGTTGAATCGTATATCTGTTAGCTAAGCTTGGTGTGTGTATAGTGGTATGAGTGGTATTCATGAATGTTATATTGGTGTGTGTGGTTGTGCCCATGCACGGGTACGTATGTGCTTAGTTATAGGTATTGGTGACTATGATATGTGTGGTATGTCTTGAATATAGTTATAGGACCGAATGTGATGTGAATGTATGGTGAACTATTTGCGTGCATTGAAATGACTATATAATTGTGAAATTATAGTAGTGGTGAATGTATCTTAGATATAGTAACGTGATTTAATATTGTGTGGTGTGATTTCTTGTGTGATATGTTGGTACTGGATGTACACTAGGAGATATAGGGAGTAGTGTATCCATGTTGTGTTGTTCATAGGTAGTTATCTATACGTGAGTGCTATGATGGTATTTGCTAGTGTGCATTTTTCGTGTAAATATGGTGTACCCTGGTTATGTGATAGGTGAGTACTAGCTATATAAGCGATGTACGTGACTATATGAATGATTGAAGTACGTGTATGATTTTGACTGTCTATGATAGGTATAAGTATAGAATGTGTATATATATACATCTTCGTAGTGTTAATGTTTGACTACCTAGTACATATCTAAGCGCTTGCAATGACTTATACCTGGTTGAATTATGGTGAGATGTGATTGGGATAGCTACTAGTCTGGCTAGAGTTATATTTATAGTTAGAAAGTCCGAGGACGGACTTTGTTACTAAGGTGGGTAGGATGTAACGGCCGCTTTCCGACCGTACGTAGTTTAGCCGAGTAGCTGTGATTTCGTGTGCTTCTTGTGTATTTGATTTTTATTATTTGCTTTCTGGAGCTCTAACGCTGCGACCGAACTCAGTATTCATAACCCTATCGGAGGCGCGAGCACCCGGGTATTTTCTTTGTAATTTTTGGATGTCTATGGACCAATTTGCTATACCACATTATATAGTTATTATAATATTTTTATTATAAATTTGATTACTTAAAAGCATGTACGGTTTCTTTTAAAACAAACTTTGACTAACCTTATCACTACAGGTTCATTTCTAAAGGAAATCAAATGAATAAAAAAAGACAACTATTAATCAAATCAAACCTAAATAATAACCCCTTCTTTTTCCCCACTAAATCCTACAACCCAGGATCCACTTATCCCATCTCCCCCACGTGAAACTACCCTCTCTCCCAGGTGAACAACCCCTACTACCCTACTCCTTTACAACCTAGGGGGGAACCCAGGCCCTCTTTTTTTATGCGCACGAGAGCCTAAGGACAACCACTCATAAGTAGCCAAGCCCGCCTGCTCTTACAATAAACCCCTATAGCCATACTGTCATTTATATATAAATCAAACCTAGGCTAACTCATAGCAGCTATAACCCACACCCAATAATATTTTATAACCTTATACTTCTCACGTGAGCCTGCACCCTATTGTTATGTATCAAAAAAAAACTAGGGCTATTCATTTCTTCCCCCTACTACACAACGATAGCCGCCGCCCCATTGTTTTTTTTTCACGCAACCCCTTAACAGCAGACCCGACTTTTCTCTCGCCCAAACCATTGTCGACCGGCCACTAGCACTCCGGCCACCCCTCGTCGGACCTCCCTCCGACCAAACCTCGGTGGCCGCCGCTTGTGCTCCGCCTGCAGATAGCCGCCGGCGCAGACATCAGCGGCAGTCACAATCTTCGCGCGGTAGTCTTTCCCGTCACCGGAGGCTGCTCATCCGCGGCCACCCTCGCCTGTCGTGCCTTCCTTGCGCCGACAACCAGCCGACCACAGCCCCATCACATAACCTCTCCCGCCGGAAACCACACGGCATCAACACAACTCGGGGTAAGTTCGTACGTAAATGAACCCTACTTATTATTATTAGCCTATAATGACATTGCAGTAAGTATAGGTCTTATAATATAACTCTTTGACTATTCAGCATGCATTGGCTAAATTAAAAAAAAACATTTATGTTTATATGTGTTTATAATTTCACGTGCTTTCAACCTCACATTTGGGAAGTTAGCACAATGTGGCTTAGTTATAAGGTTAATGAACTGACTCTCACTGTGAACCATATCATACAAATAAAAAAAAAGAATCCTTCTTGTATGCAATAAACTATGAAGGTAGTACATTGGTTGGTGGTCAACAGTGTGCACCTTGTATGAGCAGTGAGCTACCTTATTTGGTGTGTAGACTTCTATATATGCACAGTATGTTCATCTAATAACATCATATTATAATCTCTATAATATGGTTATGTCATATGGGTCATCTAAAATAGATTATTATTGAATAAGTATGCTAGTATATGAACAGTAATTAGACAAGTTAGTTCTATAATATTTTATTTAGTTTAACGTAGCTTAACATCAAATCCCGTTTAACGCAGAGATGCTACGTTTCCTTCGCGACCCGTTACCTTACCCGTTACCGGAATCCAACCCCTGACGTCGCTACCCGACGCCAGTGTAGCTCTCACGTCATATTGAGGGTTCCGTAGATCCGTTGGGTTGACACAGACTCTGCTGGACTACATTCTTGGCCGGAATCTTTAAGGCAAGGAATGAGACTTTAGTTACTGCCTTTTATACTTTTCTAGAATTGATGTTAGAACTGCTAGATTTATTTCTGCAAAATACTTGAAAATGATCGCATGCTACTTTCTGCTCGAACCCACTTTTGAAATGCAACTTGAACCTCACATGCTAATTAAATAAGCCGGACATTATAATTGTGTGGATCTTTGTTGAAGATCACAGGCGTGGGCCTCTCCTATACGGAGGTTGGCACTACTCTTGTGGAGGCGTCTGCTGGCTAGCCCAGAGACGGCTCGCTTACGGACTTGTGGAATGTTTGCTGGCGTCGTCCAGGAATGTCTCACTCATGGATAGTTAATCGATGACGGGGGTGACCATTGAGAACTGGTGCTCCCCAGCTTGGCTCACCCTGTGACTGGTGCACTCCGGTATGATACGTAGTATCATTCATGATTAATGATTTGTTTCGGATCGACGACGGGGGTGACCATTGAGAACTGGTGCTCCCCAGCTTTGGCTCACCCGTGACTGGTGCGCTCCGGTATGATACGATGTATCATTCGTGATCCTTGTCTTGTCTCGTGTCTAGATGGAGCGTTTGTTGGCTCGTGTCCATAACACAAACGACTCGCGGGTGGGGTAGTGACAAACGAGTCTAGCTGGGCCTGGGGGGAAGCTCCCCTCCGCCTACGCAGCTTGAGTCCTTAGCGCCTTTATCTTTGTATCGCAGTTGGTGCACTCCTGTTTGCTTCGCAGGGGATGCATTTCCGGTCGTTTGACCTTTCTAGACTTAGACAACCTGTCCCGATGGACACCCCTGGCAGATTGATAGAACTACATGAACAACTCTTAGACGATCTGACTAGATGGGACACCCCTATCAGATCGATTAGAATAACCATTACTCATTTCCTGCTTTCTAGAACTGCATGTGTAGTGGTCATTTAAATTCCATATAGAATTGCTAGAATTGTATAAACTGCTTATAATTTTGGTCTCATTAGTTCGTTGCTGACATGTGTTTTGCACATGTCTCAGACTTGACCGACGTGCCACAACCTGTAGACCCCAGCCAGACTTTTTCTTCTTTATAGTTGCCTCCGGTACGTACAGTTTTAGCTTTATATGTTAAACTCTTTGTTGGTTACTTTCTGCGTTTGAATAATATCTTTTGCTGCTATAATCTGTTGTTTCATGCTAAATTGTTCGATCGGACCTTCTCCTCCGCATCATAACTTGCCTAGACGCTTATTGGACCCCGAGCCTCAACGGCTCGAGTCCATGCGGGCTGGCCATGCCTCGTTGCCCCAAATCTTTTGGGAGGCGGGGGCGTGACAGCGGCCTGATGGGTGACGGCGATTGGGTACAGGCGGTAGGGGACAGCTCTGTAGGCGGGGACGGCGGCGGCACAGGGCAGCCGGGCAGCGGCGACAGCGGTTGTGCAGGCGGGGCTCGGGGGTGGCACAGCCTGTGGCTATGAGGAGGAGGGGCACGAGCTGCTGGAGAGGGGTGAGGGCTGAGGGTTGAAGAAGAGGGCTGAATTTTTGGGTTGATTGAATCTGAAGATTTGATTTCAGATTTGTATTTCAATTTTGATTTCTTCCTCTCTCAATTTCTGATTTCTGATTTTGGGTTTGATTTGGATTGTGGCTAAATCTAAATTTGGGTTGTGAATTTGGTGAATGGTTTGATTTGTGGCTGAATTTTTCAATTTGGGTCTTTGATTTGGTGAATGGTTTGTGTTGAGTCATTGGACCGGCACTCGAGAAAACTCGATCGAAGAATGGCCAAGGCCCACCAGGCCCACCAGAGAAGTCCAATATCGGACTTATTCAAAGCCCAAATGTCCATTCGACCGTTGGGTCCGTCTCGCGCGAACGTGGGATTAAAGGCGAGCTCGAAAATCCCGAGGACATGGGAAATGTTTACTCACATTCATGACAGGAGATTGTGGCCCCAATACAGGCGGCCGTTATCTCCCCAACATCTCTAAGAGGACCCCCGAACCCCTATAAATAGGAGGCGGGGTTCCATCTTCAAGGTACAAGTGCTAAAACATAGAACTATATCTTCTTACTTCCTCATTCCATATACGAGCTTGCGTCGTTAGTCTAGAGACGAACCTCCGTGGGCCGATCTCAGCTACACCAAGCTCACTCTCTTCCTTAAGTCCCACACTAACTTAAGCATCGGAGGAGATTTGGGTCGGAACCTAGATTTGACACCCCTAACGACTCCCGGTGGTGTAGATCGACGATCACCATTCAATGCCCAAAGTCGATATCGGGCTCTTTCTCCTCGAACGACCTAGCAGACGGTCATTCTTAGGTCGATCAACGGTCATACTATCATCAACCATCAACTACCGACCCCGGTTCCCCCAACTGAGGGTCCCACTCCAAAGGCTGACCAGGCTCCAGCTCAACGCTTCGAATCTCCGTCAGCTTGACAACTATACCGGTCAATTTTGGCCATACCAGTTTAGCATCGTCTGTGGGAAAAGTTAACTAGCTTGTCATCCCAAAGCCATTCAGAAGCTATGGCAGCTGGACCCAGCAACACCGGACAAGTCAAAGGTCCGAAGGAAAAGCTCCGAGCAAACAACATCCTGTTAGAGGACGCCTGCAGACTCCACAATGCCCTCGCCTCAACCAACGGAAGAGGCAAATGAGCCCAGGGTAACCCGAAGAGAATTCAACCAATTCACTGCGTAGGTTGATATGAGCTTAGGCGCGTTGGCGGCTTTGGTTCACCAGAGCACGGGTAGTCCGTCCCCGGCAAAGGAGCAGTCGCCCCCTCCAAATCCGTACCTGACGCCAACAAAGGGCTCAGCATACCTCCGGGGTCTTGGGGACCCAAGGGTGGAGATTCGCCTCAACGGTTTGACCCCCCGACCCACCAGTACAATGGGGCAGGGGTCGAGGTCAAGCTTTCGTACTCCAGCGGGAACCCACCCACTCCAATTACCGGGCGGCGACCCGCAACATCTTGGACCAGGTAATATACGGAGCTCCTCCTGGTTATAACCCACTGAACCCTGCAGGTGGATTCACGAGAGGGGAAGAGATCCAAAATCGATCCCCCGGGGCCAACTTTTCGCAAATTGGAGCAGAAGGATTCGTGCTGGTCCAATCCGCTATACGGAGAACTCCGCTGAAGGAGAATATCATATGCACTCCTTTCCTCCCCAAATTCAAACTCCCGGCCCATACCAATGTATGATGGCAGAGGCGACCCATGGTCACACATTCAAAAGTATTTGAATGTCATGCTACTCTATGGGGCCGATGAGCCATACCTCTGCAGAGATTTTAATGCCACCCTAACCAAGAGGGCGGAAAGTTGGTACGAAGGGATGTCCCACTGCTGCATCGGCTCATTCGATGAGCTAGCAGAAGTATTCTGCAAGCAATTCATCGTCGGGCATCGACCCAAGAAGATGTCGTCCTACCTCTTTTCGCTCAAATAGAACGAGAATGAGTCGATTCGAGATTTCTTCTCTAGATTCAACGACGAAAGGCTCGATGAGGAAGAAACACCGGACGTGACCATCATAGCGGCACTCACCCAGGCAGTCAGGAACAAGCACATAAGGAGAGCTCTTCACCAGTTCCCCCCTAATACCGTTGCGAAAATGCTCAATATCACTGATCGGTTCACTTCCTCCGATGAAGCAGAAGAGCCGGACGAAGCCAATGTAAAATGCACTCCCCCTCGATGCGGAGACACGAGGCGAGAGAAGTCAAACTTAGGAACCCCCTGCCCAGAGTCCCGAGACAAGAGGCCCAGGGAGAAGAGCCCTCGAAGTAAGTAGCGTACAACCTACGCTAAGCCGGTCATCCCTAAGGCAGAAGTCCTCACCTACGCCCCGAAAGAAGAGCTAATACATGACACTGCAAAGAAGGGCAAATACGAGAAGAGGGACGACCACAAATTTTGTAAATACCACAATGACTATGGACACGACACAAACGACTGTTGGACCCTTAAGAAGGAGATCGATGCCCTATTCAAACGGAGACACCCCAAAGGCACATCTAATGATTCGTCCGGCAAGGAAGGCTCCTCGTAAATGGTCGTCAGCCGTAAGTCGAAGGGGCCACCCCTTCGCCACTGAACGACCCTCAAAAATGATCGTCAGCCGTAAGTCAAAGGGACCACCTCTTCGCCACTGAATGACCCTCGTAAACAGTCGCCAGCCGTAAGTCGAAGGGGCCACCCCTTCGCCACTGAACGACCCTCGTAAACGGTCGTCAACCGTAAGTCGAAGGGGCCGCCCTTTCGCCACTGAACGACCCTCGTAAATGGTCGTCAGCCGTAAGTCGAAGTGGCCACCCCTTCGCCACTGAACGACCCTCGTAAACGGTCGTTAGCCGTAAGGGACCGCCCCTTTGCCACTGAACGACCCTCGTAAATGGTCGAAGGGGCCACCCCTTCGTTACTAAACGACCCAAGTCCCCACATAGTTAGACCACGAGTCAGGTGAGCCTCATCCTCTCCACGGGATGTGACGGATAAATTCTAAGTGTGGTTCGATGGCATACCTTCGAAGCATCCTCTAACCCATCGAAAGGGGCCACCACGGGGCGTGAACAACAACAAACAAGGAGAGGCAACGACATACGAGAATGCACAATCTAACTCTTTTGTCGCTCTTCATTACAAAATATTGTTATCATTCACACCACCCTCTTATACATGCAAAATTTTTTTCAGGCGGACCGGATCTTACAACGGCCGCTCAGGCCCCTGGTCTCCCTCCAATACGGTCGTGAGCTTCGGCTCCTCCGTAGCGACTACTCCTACTCCGTCACCAGCCATGGCGGTGGCCTCATCCGCAGGAGCTGCCTGATCCACGTCCTTGCTGGGCTCGTCCTCATCATGGCTCGACTCATCCTCGCCAAGGTCTGGAAAAACCACCGGTATTTTGTCGAACTCCAAGGAGAGGTTGGGGAATTGATTCTTCATCTCCAACCGACACCGCTCGTAGCCCCGCTCATATAGCACGTCAAAGTCGGGAAACGTATCCGTGAAATCCCAAATCGCCCTCTCCGAAATCACATCAGCTTCAACTCTCTTCTCCAGCAGATCATTCTCTGCCTTTTCTCTTAAGGCGATCTGTTCCGCCTCTCTCTTACGAGACTCGTTGAGCTCCCGTTGGAGCTTCTCAACGATCAATGTCCTCGTCTCAGAAAGATGATAGACCTTTTTCCAGCTTAGCCTGGGACTTCTCCACCCTTGAGCGAACGGCCTCTAAAGTAACACCGTAATCGCCCACCTCCGAAGCTCGACAGCGCAACGTCGCGGTCGCCACAAGAGCCTACATACAACGATCGGTGATCAGCCTGTACGTAGGTGATAACATCGGTAGAAGTCCAGATGACAATTACGGAATTACCTGGACGCTAGCGTAGATGGCTACTGACGCAAGTCGCTCGTAGTCGACCCTGTCCACGAGCGCCCAGTCCCGTGGAATGGTGGCATTCTCGGCGATGCGGAAAGCGTCCCCGTAATCGAGAAGGGAGGAATACCCAAGCCTCAACGGGAATCTCACCCTGACAAGCACTTCCTCGGCACAGACGAAGGGGCCCGAGAAGATCGACCCTCCAGCAGCATAGGTCGGTACTCCGCTGGGATGTCTTCAGGCAACCCGATGGAGGGGGATAGACCCCCCCAGGGCCAGGAGTCCTCATGCGTGCAAAGATCCAACGGAACCTTAGTCTCTGTTGAACCTTCCTCATAGGGTGCATCAACCCCGGGTCGAGAGGTCAGTTCCCCAGACGGCTCCTCGTCGCTGAGAATAAGAACCCTCCGTCTTTTCTGGCCTCCCTCCCGTGCAACCACCTCGAATTCGGAGGAGGGGTCTTTCTTCTTTTTCTGCTGCGGGTGATCCCCTTAGGCGATCACCTCGACAATCGTGGGCCGATCCACAACCGGCTGGGTCGAAGACCTCGATACGGCCCGGGCCCGAGGCGACAACATCCTCGCCTCCGCCTCTCTGATGGAAGCCTCGGCCGCGACCTTCAGTACGGGATCTACCTGGTAATCCGTGCCAATCATCCCTGCTAGAACAACAAACAAATTAGTCTAGGTGATGAGGGTCGAACAGTTGGCAAGCACGATCGAACCAACCTTTCATCCACACGTTTCGATGCAACACATCGTTCGACCAGAGCCACTCAACCGACCTCATCTTCACTAGCAGGCCCTTCAGAGCATCAGCGGCTTTCTTTTCCTCAACATCCAGCGGCTTATCCTTGGTAGGCCCCAAATCAGGGGCTCCCCAACATGTGCAGAAGCTTGCCTCTCCCTGGAAGACCACAAACACGAACTCATCCTTCCACTTAGGGTTGGAGGTGGGGAGATTTTCCAGCAGCTTCCTCCCGCGACGAGCCATTATCGTGTACCACCCTGGGGTCTTAAGACGAGGAATCCAAAAGAAATGGTTGAACAAATGCAGGGATGCCTCGATTCCCTTCGTCACACATAAAACTATGAAGGCCATCAACTTGCCAACACCGTTCGACATCAGCTGGCAGAGGGAAATGTTCAAGGTACATAGGAAGTACCGCAGGAAAGGATGCATGAGAAATCGGAGACCCCGTTCGAAAGTTTTGACGTAGACCCCCACTTCCCGGTCGCCGGGACGATGAGCCCTCCCATCCCTCCCGGGAAATCTGATCTGATAGTCAAGGCGAACATACTTCCTCTGAAGTGTGTCGATTTGGCTAGCCTTAACCATGGTCCTCAAATCTACCAGCAAGCCTGGCTCCATGACCCCTTCCTGGTTATTTTGGATGGTGGTGACCACATTCTTTCCAGAGGCAGATGAAGAAGCCATTGCTTTCGAGAGAAGGAGAATCCAAATCGAGAGAATGAAAAAGGTATCCTCGCACTCCTCCACGGGAACCGTCAAATATAGGCGAAGCGGCAACCGCGTGATGGAGCACGTGTTGAAGATCCAAGGACTAGGGCATCTTGGATTTCGAATCGACGAATCAACTGAATCGGCGATGCGGGCGTTTTGGCGCCCAGAACTCGAGTGCTATTTTCTCGACTGTCGCGCCCTATTAAATGCGATGTAACGTCTCTTGACCTCATCAGATGGATCCTTCAAGATCGTGTGACGAGGGCCATTGTTGAGTCATTGGACCGGCACTCGAGGAAACTCGATTGAAGAATGGCCAAGGCCCACTAGGCCCACCAGAGAAGTCCGATATCGGATTTAGTCAAAGCCCAAATGGCCAGTCGACTGTTGGGTCCGTCTCGCATGAACGTGGGATTAAAGGCGAGCTTGGAAATCCTGGGGGCGTTGGAAATGTTTACTCCCATTCATGACAGGAGATCGTGGCCCCAGTATAGGCGGCCGTTATCTCACCAACGTCTCGAAGAGGACCCCCGAACCCCTATAAATAGGAGGAGGGGTTCCATCTTCAAGGTACGAGTTCTAAGCATCGGAGGGGATTTGGCTCGGAACCCAGATCTGACCCACCTAACGACTCCCTATGGTGCAGATCGACGATCGCCATTCAACGCCCAAGGTCGATATCGGGCTCTTCCTCCTCAAACGACCTAGCAGATGGTCGTTCTTAGGTCGATCAACGGCCGTACTATCATCAACCATCAACTACCGACCACGGTTCCCGAACCGAGGGTCCCACTCCAAAGGCTGGCCAGGCTCCAGCTCAGCGCTTCGAGTCTCCGTCAGCTTGACAACTGTACCGGTCAATTTTGGCCTTGACAGTTTGATTTGGATTTTGGTTTGGATTTGGACTGAATTTCAAATTGGTTGTGGAATTACAGGGAGAAGATGTTGCCGTTGTTATTGTTGTCTGCTGTTGTTGTTTTAAGAACATTGAAGTTGGGTTGCATGTTGATGAGGGGAGTTGGATGTTGGGTGGGAATGAAGATGTATGTTGGATCTCACCGATATATTTCGATGGGATTCATTTTATAGGGTTAGGTTAATTAATATTTTAATTTAATTAGGAGTAATTAGTTATGGTTAAAAGTTAACTAATCACGATATGGTAAAAAATTTAACAACAGAGGCGCGCTCACGTCGGCGCATAGAAGAAAAGAACATACAGACGAAAAATCACTCAGATGACTGAAATAAAATATGGGCATGCACGAACTAAAACACGCCCAAAATACATGCAGTTACATTCTACCCACCTTAAGAAAAATTCCGCCCTCGGAATTCTTATCAACTAAGGAGCAGGAAACAAATATGTATAACGCTCTCGCATTTCTTCTTCCTGTTCCTAGGTCGATTCTCCTGACGAGTCGTGACGCCACATCACTCTCACGAGCTCGACGACCTTGTTCCTAAGGGTCTTCTGACGTCGGTCTAAGATCTGCACAGGCTGTTGCTCATATGTCAGGTCCGATCGAACCGTAACCTCTGAGTGATCAACAACATGAGAAGGGTCACTGATGTAATAACGCAGCTGGGATACATGAAAAACATCATGTACTCCCTCCAATGAAGGTGGCAGTGCTAGACGATAAGCTAACTCTCTAACTCGCTCTAGCACGTTGAAATGCCTGATGAATCTTGGACTAAGCTTGTCTCGCCTTCCAAAACGAATCACTCCACTGTTCAGGGATATCTTTAGGAACACATGATCTCCTGCCTTGAACTCCAAAGGACGGTGTTTAGCATCAGCCTAATGCTTGTACCGATCCTACGCGATACGAAGCTTATCCCTGATATTACACACTACATCCACAGCCTCGACTATCATCTCTAGTCCCAACAGCTCTCTATTACCAATGTCATCCCAACTCAGCGGAGATCGACATTTTCTTTCATAAAGTGCAGTAAATGGCGACATGCCAATGCTGGCCTGGTAGCTGTTGTTGTAGGCAAACTCCACTAAATGCAAGTGATCTTCCTACAAACCCTTAAGATCCAGCATGCAAGCTCGCAACATGTCTTCCAATATCTAGATGGTACGCTCCGACTGTCCATCAGTCTGCAGGTGATACGCAGTGCTGAAACTCAGACTGGTACCCAGATTCATCTGCAAACTCTTCTAGAATTGGGATGTGAATCTCATGTCTCGGTCGGAGACGATACTCATGGAAACTCCATGTAATCGTACAATCTCCTGCACAATTTTTGATTTCATCACAATGTAAACTGGAAGGAAATTTTAGAGGTATAGAATAGATCATTACCTCCATATATTCCTCGCAAGTATCTCCGTAGATTGTCCTACTCGAAAGGGTATGAAATACGCAGACTTGGTTAATCGGTCAACGATAACCCAAATCGCGTCATTTTGCTTGGTGCTCCGAGGTAGTTCAGTTACAAAGTCCATGGAGATGTGCCGCCACTTTCACTCCGGGATCGGCAGGGGTTGAAATAATCCAGCAATACGATGATGTTCAGCCTTCACTTGCTGACACACAAGGCACTTGGCGACGCTTCGAGCTACGCTCCTCTTCATGCCATACCACCAAAAATTCAGACGAATGTCTTGGTACATCTTGGTACCGCCAGGATGAATGGAATATGGAGAGCTATGAGCTTCATTCATCAGCTCATCTCTGATATCGCCTGAATGTACGTAGATCCTACTGTCGTATCTCAAGGAACCATCCTCATGGATGAGAAAATCCGTCCGAAGTCCCGCTTCAACTTTCTCCCTGATCTTCTGCAGTTTGCATCTCCTGACTGCACAGCTTTGATCCGATCCACAATCGCCGACTAAATCTGCATATTCATCAACGATAATGTGACTCCAGGTAAAACAACTTCTATGCTCATCTCCTGCAGATCTTGTTGTAGCCTCCATTGAACTGTAAGAGTCATGACTGCTGGAAGTCTACTCAAGGCATTGTGTACAACATTAACCTTACCTGAATGATACTAAAGGTCGATGTCATAATCTGCCATCAACTCTAACCATCTGTGTTGCCTCATGTTCAACTCCTTCTGGGTGAAAATGTATTTCAAACTTTTGTGATCAGTGAAGATTTTCACTTTCTCACTTAGTAAGAAATGTATCCAAATCTTTAAGGCAAAGATGACAGCGGCTAACTCCAAGTCGTGAGTCGGATAATTCTTCTCGTGAATCTTCAACTGCCGAGAAGCATATGCGACTACATGACCATGCTGGTGCAAGACACATCCCAGGCCTTTGCCTGATGCATCACAAAAAATCTCAAATCCTCCTGTCCTATCTCGTATAGCCAGAACTGGTGCAGACGTCAGCTTTGCTTTCAATATTCCAAATGACTGTTCGCAAGAGTCTGCCCAAATAAACTTGATGTCCTTCCTCGTCAATCGAGTCATGGGCTCGGCTATCTTCGAGACATCCTTGATGAATCGACGGTAGTAACCCGCCAATCCTAGGAAACTCCTGATGTCTGATGCAGACCGAGGGGTAGGTCAATTTCTGACTTATGCAACCTTCTCTGGATCGACAGAGATACCTTCGCCCGATACCACATGTCTAAGAAATGCAATTTGGTCTAGCCAGAACTCGCACTTGCTGTACTTGGCATACAAATGATGACTGCGAAGCGTCTCCAAAACTATCCGCAGATGCTCAGCATGCTTCTTCTTGCTCTTCAAATAGACCAATATATCGTCAATGAATATCACCACGAATTTATCCAGAAATTCGTAGAATATGATGTTCATGAGATTCATGAACACTGCGGGGGCGTTGGTCACACTGAATGGCATGACAACGAATTCGTAATGTCCATACTTGGTTCGGAAAGATGTCTTGTAGATATCGTCATTCTTGACATTCACCTAATGGTATCCGCTCCAGAGATCCAACTTCGAGAAAACTCACGATCCACCGAGTTGATCGAAGATATCATCAATGCGAGGTAACGAGTACTTATTCTTCACAGTGACCATATTCAGCTCCTGATAATCCAATCACATTCTTCTCGATTCATCCTTCTTCTTGACTAACAGAACAGGTGCACCCCTGGGAGATACGCTGGGATGGATAAGTCCTTTCTGCAACAGGTCGTCCAACTGCTTCCGTAGCTCTTCAAGTTCTGTAGGAGCCATACGATAAGGCGCCTTCGAGATTGGTTGAGTATTCGGCATAAGGTCAATGCTAAATTCTAGAGCTCGGTCAGGCGGCAATCCAGAAATATCCTCTGGGAAAACATCTTCAAAATTTCGAACCACTGGAGGTTTCTCAGATTCGACTTGCATGGATGCGACGATCACTTTGTTCGGCTGGGCCCGAAATTTGATAGGGCCAAGCGAACGACTACCACTGATGAATTCGAACACCGGATGATCAGTAATCTCAAATACCACTTTCTTCTTGTAACAGTCGATAGTAGCATAGAAGGTTCCCAACCAATCCATACTGATAATAACATCAAAGCTAGGCATGTCCAAGACCATGAAATCCTCATAGAGTTCATGTCCACAAATCACCAAAGGACATGATTTGCATCCCAGGGAAACGCTCACCACGCCACTTCTAGTAATGATATTCCAACTTTTCGGAAGTGGGTAGGTGGGAATCGAGTGTTTGATCACAAATTTCCGGGATATGATGCACATTGAAGCTCTGGAATCAAATAGAGTCAGGGCTCGATGGGAAGTGTTGTGTCTATATTTTACACGTTTTACCATGCATTTCTGTATCGTTTCAATCGCCCAAACTCACATTTTCATATAATATCGTGCCTTTTCTTGATATATTTGATTTCTGAGATGTTTTATATACTTTCAGGGAATTTGGAGCGATTCGAAGCAATACGGGACATCGAACATAACCAGGACGCCGGAGCTCACCTTGCCGCACCACGACGACCCAAGAGAGCAAGAGAAGCAAAGAAGAGAGGAGAATGGAGGAGAAGTGAAGAGGAGCTAAGAAGAGGAGAGGGGACACAAGTCCCATAATGGCATGATTATTTCCCAGATCGCTCGGTCGAGCGCAAGGCACGCTCGACCGAGCTGTGACATGCCAAGCACGAGCCAAGGAGTGTTCGGGCGAGCAACTGACCGTTCCCCTGAGTGACCGTGTCGCTCGCCCGAGCGAGCTTTCAGAAGAGCCCACCCTGCAGGCGCAATATCTCTGACATTTTCAAAGGTTGATAATTCGATCGAGCGGTATGGAGCTCGGGCGAGCGACCTAGCTCGCTCGCCCGAGCGGCCCCCTCTTAGAAGCCAATATGAGCCAGGATAAGCGCCCATCAAGGGGGCGCTCGGGTGAGTGACCAAGATCGCTCGCCCGAGCGCCATGTCGACAGACTCCATTTAGGCTTAAGTTGTTGGGTTTTAGGTTGGTTTTCTTGTAAAACCCGAACCCAACAGATTTTGTATAAATAGGACAAGTTTTTAAAAGTAGGTTAAGCTTTATTTTCTGTAGAAAAACCTTGGGATTAATTTGGGGAGAGCTCTCTCCTCTATTTGGGTTGCATTCTAATTCTTGTTTTGTGGTTGGATTTCAGTGATTTCTTTAGCATTGCTATTAATTCTCTTGCTCTCTCTATAGAAATTGTTTTTATGCAATTCCACTGAGTGGATATGTCTACATCCATTGCTATCCATTTTAGAGCCCAAGTCATGTTAAAGTAGTGTGTTTCTAGGGCTTAGGAACGACCCTTAGGATCCTAGGGATTGAATGCTAGATTAGGTCCCCATTGGATGAACCTAGAGTCGCCCTATGGCGGGTTGAACGAGGATCTTGGGGGATTGGCCTTAGAAATCATGGGTAGTAGTGAAAGTAATCATATCCTAGGGATAATCCTCACAGATCCGATTTGGGCTTAGCAGTCGTTTTTCAACGCTCGCGCTCACGAGAGTGACCTGAGAGCCAGGGTGACTGATAGTCCCCAATCAGATGGTCGGTAACATACGAGAGTAGCCCGACCGCTCGAACCAAAGCCATAGGGTTGCGTCGCATTCCGTGCCATGCGAGAGCAGCCACGGAAGTGCGAGGCAGGACCAAAGTGTCATGCACGCATTCCCGTGTGAAGTCGATGCGAGAGCACTGCTTTGCATAGGATGCGTTAGACGAGTGGGACGACAGTAGTCAAGCGATCATTCTCATCCTCGGATGTGACACTCCTTCCCAAATCCATCCTCCAACAAGGGATCCTTAACCTAGCATCCATGATCGAAGGGCCTAGCGGGGAATCTCGAAGGCCTTAGTCGTTTATTTCCTAGCTAATCTCTGATTTCCTCGATCAACCAACCAACCCAATTCGTGACAACACCCAACCACATACTCTTCTCCTTCCATAGAAAGCTAAGCATCAGACAACTGGCTCTCCTAAGTTCGACAATCTTATACACTACATCGTACCGTGCACTTGCGGTAATTCGCGTCCCCAGATAGCGAATCCGAGGGACCAAACAAGTTTTTGGCACCATTGTCTTAGCTTTTGGTTGGAGAGTGTTGGTTCCATCCATACTTTACCTCCCACACACTCTTTTTATTTTTCTTTTCTTTTTATTATTATTTTTTTCACTAACGAGTTCCACATTTCTCTTGAGTGCCTATGTTTTGCATGCTAACGCATTCTCAGGGAACAGAAAACGTCCTGCCACTTAATCCTGAGATAGAGGCGACCGCTAGGCAACTTGGAGGAGAAAAAAGAAGGCGGATATCGATGGCTGAATGCCACGAGGGCCCTACCCCTCCCCCTCAAGAGCCATTGATCCGGGACTTCATGAAGCCTGGCACCACCCCAGCTTCCTCCGTGACCATGTCGTCGATCCGTGACGTCAACTTTGAGCTGAAGCCAGGAACCATCCTGCTGGTGCAGCAGGGTTGCTTCCATGGGCTTTCCAACGAGAACCCCTGCCACCACGTGGATGCATTCCTGGCCAAGTGCTCCACATTCCAGCTGGCGGGCATCTGCAACGACACGATCAGGTTGCGGCTTTCCCCCTTCACCTTGAAGGATAAAGCCCACTATTGGCTGACATCCTAGGCGCCTGGTACCTTCACGACGTGGGAGCAGCTGGCTGAAGCCTTCGTCACGAAGTACTTCTCCCCTCGAAGAATCTGCGTCTTCGGAACCAGATCACAAATTTTAAGCAAGGGGCCAGTGATCACTCCACATTTTACACCTTTTTTCCGCATGATTGCATGCCATTTAGATCGCTCAAATCACGTTTTTCACGATTTATCGACAATATTGCGATACTTTTCACGATTTGTTGTTTTTGTCGTATTTCAGGAGATTTGGAGCGATTTGGAGTGATTCCGAGATACACCTACTCCGGAGTGTCACCGAGGACTTCCCTGAGGGGTATTTTCAGATTGGAGAGGAGCGGAAGAAGAAAGAACGTTGTACGAGTGACGAGGAGGCAAAAACACTCAGAATGGGCATTTTTAGTGTCTCACTCGGCCGAGTGAAGGAGTCACTCGGCCGACCAGCGAGACCCCGCTCGGCCGGCCAGATCGGACACGCTCCAAGTGTGCACTCGGCCGAGCATCAGAAGCCGCCTCGGCCGAGTGACGTATCCCGTCCGCCCGAGTGGCACTCAGACGACGCCCCTCAAAAAGAGCCAACTTACTGTTTTTCGTCAGTCTGAGCATCAGAAGACCCACTCGGCCGAGTGGCAATTGCCGACCGCCCGAATGAAGAGAAGCCCATCGGCCGAGTGACGACAACTCACTCGGCCGAGTGACACCCGAAGTGAAGACCCCCAAGACCCTGGACTTACTGTAAATTCTCAGGGTCTCTCACTCGGCCGAGCGACTTTTGTCACTCGGCCGAGTGAGCAGCGCTGCATGTAGCGGAAATCACGATTTTTGAGCTACGCAGGGGCAGTTTGGTCACGAATTTTTGGGCAGTTTTGGGAGGTATTTAACCCCTGATTCTAACCTAGTTAGGGGAGCTTTTTCGTTGCTTTTGGCAGCCTTTTAGATTAGACTTTTTAGTTTTTTTGATTCTGGTGATTGGAGAGGAGAGAAAAGGGTTATTTTGTTGGATTCTTGGAGAACTATATTGGTTTGTCTCCCTCTTCATTAAAAATCCTATTTTTATTGTTATTTTGAATATTACCATGAATTCTATTGCTATTTCAATTGATTATTTTTGCATTTGTGATATGATTTGTGAGTAGTCTTTACGTCTTAGGGCGTGGGGATGAACCCTACGAGCCCAATTTCCGATTTGTGATGATTTGGTAGAACTATTGCTAGAATTGCTATTAGGGTTAGTTTGGGATCGATATATTACGGATAGCTAGGTGTTCATATCGATTGGGGTTTGCAAGAGATTGGATCCCAATTCGATAGGAAACCCTAGAAATCTGAATTGGGTTGAAATTGAGTTTCCGTAGTATCGGTTTGCAAAAGATTGGACCGATACTAGGGTTCTCGGTTGCAATTCCATACCGATACCCGTTTGCAAGAGATTGGACGTGTAGGAACTATCCTAACCTAGGTCGCAGCCTGAGTTTGCATGAGAGTGGGCTCAGGATGCGATTGAACGATGATGTTGATCCTAATGCTAGCTTGCCTAGGCTAGGGTTTGCAAGAGATTGGACCCGAACCTAGGTTCGCTATAGACCGGCAACAGCGCGAGAGCGTGAGCTAGGTTTTACATTCAGTTGCAACTAGTTCACCCGACATTCTACCCTAGCAATTGTGATACCGATGAAGCACATTGACGAGATACGGTGAGTAGCAGGGATTCCCTATTCCCTAGGCGTCTTTATTTGATTTTATATCTCTATACTTTGTTTGACGATTGTGACAACACCGCCGAAAGGCAAATCCCTACTTTTCTGTCCCTATAGCCAGGTTGTTCGGAGAAGGCACTGTCATACGTCCTCCCTGTGTTCGATACCCGCTCGCCACCACACCGTGCGCTTGCGGTAAAACTACACGATCGCTCTTTAGGGTGTACGACCGGGCGCGATCAAGTTTTTGGCGCCGTTGCCGGGGAGGCGATTGTGTTTGATCCTACCACCCTAGCTATTTCTTTCTTTTTGTTTTGTTTCTTTATTTTTATCTAACCCTTCCATTGTGCTAATCACTTCTTTGAAACTTTGTTTTCCCGTGCATGTACACGAGATCCACAACGGACCTCATCGATATATTGTTTGATCCTGAGATCGAGCGTACATTGCGGAGAATCAGAGCGGAGAGGAGACCCGATACGGAAGGGAGGTTTATGAACGTCCGGGAGACGCCTGAAGAGTTAGCGGCGAGAATGGCGAGGATTATTTCCATTCGAGATAGGCTCCGGCCTAAGACTTCCTCCACGACCTCGTCCATAGCCATGCCGGAATTGGCGGCCGACAAGAATTTTGAGTTGAAGACCGGGCTTGTGGTTCTGATGCAGCAGGATCCATTTCATGGGAACGCCCATGAAAATCCCCACTACCACATCTAGCTCTTCCTATCAAAGTGCGCCACCTTCCAGATGCCGGGCGTTACCCTAGATGCCATCAGACTGCGCCTCTTCCCCTTCACATTAAAGGATAAAGCTCTTTATTGGTTGAGGACGCAAGCTGAGGGAGTCTTTACCACATGGGATGAGTTGGCAAGCGCGTTCATCGACAAGTTCTATCCGCCTTCCAAGACGGTAAAGATCAGGAGTGCTCTCATGTCCTTCAAGCAAGGACCTCAAGAGACACTCTACGAGGCTTGGGAGCGCTTCAAAGACCTGCAGCATCAGTGCCCCCACCATAGCATTGAAGATTGGGAGCTAGTCCATAGCTTCTACAATGGTCTCCAACCGGGGACCAAGCAGATTATTGATGTCGCGGCAAATGGGGCCATCCTATCGAAGACTCCCGACGAAGCTACGGCCTTAATTGAGGAGATGGCCTCGAACAATCAACAATGGGGCGACGAGCGAGGACACTCTTCGTCCTCCTTGAAGCCATCTAGCATCTATGAGGCCAAGGCCGTAGCGGAGCTGACCAACAAGTTCGATTCTCTCCACAAGGTAGTGGAGAGACTGGAGAAGTATATTACGGAGCCCCAAGGAACCCCTTCCACATCCACACCAACAAATCAAATGTGTGATTGGCAAGACCAATCCCAAGCTATGTATTTGGGAGGAGAACAAGGAGAGGGATCTTTGGAGCAAGTTCAATACGTCGTGGGAAACCAAGGATATTGGGCCAATCCGGCCACTAGAAACCATCCCGGTTTCTCCTATGCCAACAATGAAGGAGCGTTGAACCCGACGCAACAACTACCTCAAAAAGCTCGACCACCACCACCACCACAACATTATCCACCGAGGGGGCCTCCGCAACAAAATTTCCCACCAAAGCAACAAGTTGGACCCTATAGGCCACCCGGATACAATCAAGGGTGGAGAAATCCAAACCCTCCACAAGCTCAACAACGTTCCGACTTTGAAGCTAGAGTGGAGGAGTTTATGGCCGAGCAGATGAAGACTAATGCTTCCTTGAAGGCGAGCCAAGATTCCCTTGCAACCGTTGTAGGCCAAATCTCGGAGCAACTTGCGTTGTTCAATCGAAATAGTCAACAGTTGCTGGCTCAACCTGAGCAAAATCCACGGGGCACCACTGGGCATATCAACGCCGTGGTTGCAGTTACTACGAGAGGCGGGAAGGACACCACCCCCGTCATGATTCCTACCGAGGAGCCCGTGGTGGAGAGAGTAGAGCCAAGTGAACCGGTCATTGAAGTTGAGAGGGAGAAAGAGCCGCAAGGGGAAGAAAAGTCCAGAGCGGAGCAATTGATTGAAGAGATGCGTTTTATGCCACTGATCCCATTCCCTCAGAGGCTTGCTAGAGCAAAGATGGAGAAGCGACTAGCCAAGTTTCTCGAGTATTTGAGAGGGGTAAGCCTCAATATCCCCTTCCTCGACGCTATCGTGGAAATCCCGACATACGCCAAGTTCCTAAAAGATTTGATTACGGGAAGAAAGAGGAAGGAGAAAATCATGCTCGCTGAGGAGGGGTCTTGGTTCACCAAGAGAGAGAAGGAGCCCACCAAATTCAAAGACCCGGGGAGTTTCCGAATTCCTTGCACCTTAGGCGGGGTCCCTCTACAAAAGGCGTTAGTGGACTTAGGGGCTAGTGTTAGCCTCATGCCTCTCTCTATGTTCCAAAGACTAAACACCGGCACAGAATTGAAGCCTACCGACATGCGGATACAACTAGCAGATGGTCAGATCACAAGGCCGGTAGGGATCACAGAGGATATCCCGTTACAAGTCCCGGGGGGCATATGTTTGCCATGCGACTTCGTGATCATGGATGTCAAGGAGGAGGGAGATACGTCGCTAATACTTGGGCGCCCGTTCCTCGCCACCGCCGGTGTCATTATGGACGTACGAGAAGGGACTCTAACATTGAACGTCGGCAACATCGAGGTGGAGCTTCATATACCCAAGGCAATGTGTTAGGAGGTGGAACTCGCGTACAATGAATTTGTATTATGGGGAACCAAGGGCACGGTGGTTATATGGAAATGGGGGGTTAGGTAGGCTGTTTTACAAGTGATTAGA